>JAHWFP010156288.1:33358-46000 GCA_023313725.1 Lithobius niger
TATAAGATGGAGTCAACGAAATTGAAGAAAATCAAAATGTACAGGGTACAGGGTGGTTATTTCCCTGATTACACGAATCAAGAACCACGCTAGTGGGCCGCCCGCCAAGTTCAATTGCCAGATTTCATTGTAAGAAAGCCATTATTCCATTCCAGTATTGTTGCATGGCTTTCACTATAGCTTTGGTCAAAGTAGTGATATCAGAACAAAAATGGCAGCCACAAAGTTGCTACACTAGTTCCCAAGCTAATCCCACCGTGTATTACTTCAGACGTTAAAGGAAAAACTTGATCATTGATACAGGTTTTGCATTTAATATTTGATCTAATAGACGGTGTAGCAACGACTAATGTATTAACTTGGCGACATGGCAACTTAGCAACTTGACGACTAATGTAGCAACTTAGCGGTAGTCATTTTTTGTTCTGATATCACTACTTTTAATGGTTGAAACTTAGCGGGCTCTTTCACCCTTTTGGGTTTTGCTTCAGATTTATTAAACAAAAATTACGCTAGGTATAAACATACAATTTTTTGCAAAACAAAGCTCAACTCATAAAGTACTTTTCCCCCACTACGTTCGGTTGGGGCTGCAATCGCCACTAAGTCAGGGTGGCGCTGTAATCGCTAAGGAATCAAAAATGGTGTCGTTACAGGAGCGACATCGTGCACAACATTATTAGTGGGCCTTTCTTTATTATGGAGCCTATGTGCAGTCAAGAAAGACGTGTACCTTGACATGTTGGAGCGTGCATCCCCACATTGGGGATTATCTGTTCGCAGATTACTGATGAAACCGTCCGGATCCGGACCGATGAATTTGGAGGGATATTGCGACATTATGGCCACCACGATCGCCGGATATAATAGGTATTTACTTTTTCTAAGGCGGTATGTAAAGGACGCAATGTACCCGTTGCTAACACTGAAACACTAAAGGACAAAATAGCACCTGCTAAAGCTATAGTAACTGAAGAGATGTTGGCCAAGACATGATGGGAGGGAAATTGAATATTGCCTTAATGTGTTCCGGGCCACACGGAGCACATAGAAGTCTACTAACCTAGTGGAAAAACTTGTAAGTTGACCTTCGTTTATCAGAATGCGGTTATGTTTGTAACAGCATACTTTGTGTTATGAAACAAGGGTGAAAAACCCAACAAGTTTCAGCCAATCAAAGTAGTGATATCAAAGTAGTGGGGAACTGGTTGCACTCTCTGTTGCTCTCGATGTGGCTCTTGACCTTGCCTTGCCATCCTTTGCAATAGTGTCTGACTCCCTTGCTGGTATTCGCCAGGTACAGAGTGCTGTACAGTGTCTTGCGTTGTCGGATCCGGTCCTGTGCTCTATATGTCGGAAGCTGTGGACTCGCACTTGGTTCTTCGGTGGGTCAAAGGTCACAGCTGCGTCAGTGGCAATGATCAGGCGGATGGCCTCGCCCGTGAAGCAGCCAGTGAGGAGACAGGTGGGGTCGGGCTGGTTTCATCGGTCAGAATGCTGAGGTCCGTTGTTAGAGGCCGCACGATGAGGATGTGGAATGACGAGTGGCACCAGGCTGTGACAGGTAGAGTTCTTTTTTCCATGCACCCAGAGTGCTGCAGCACCGCTGTTCTTGATGTTATGCCCATGTGGAAGGCTAGGCTCTTCACCAGGCTGAGGACAGGCCATTCCCGCCTTCTTGCTCATCAGCATAGGCTTAAGTGGGTTGACTCACCAATCTGAACAACCTGCGGAGTTGAAATGCCCACGGAGCATTTTCTCTTCTTTTGTTCATATATGACCAGCAGAGACAGGCTCTCCATAAGTGGTTTGGTGTTACCCCATCGCTGAGTAGCCTATACTGATTTCACACTACTAAATTCATCTCGCGCCGGGCGAGCGCTCACCATTTCACACTACAAAATTCGTCTCGCGCCAGCGCGCGCCGGCCGATTATTTGCGAGCCAGCCTGGCCGCTCCAGCAAAGCGTGCTGGCGCGCACCAGGGGATTATCCTCGCGTATTATCTGTCTACCTGAACAAAAGACCTTTCTTCCTCGTGCTGCTACCTTTCTCAGTTCTATTGTTGTGGGATAAGGATTGCACGAGTCTCCCCTTCGCTAGAGGCAGAAAACACGGCCGCTACGAATTTTTAAATGTGAAATCCGAAACGAGCTGCCCAGGGCTGGCTCTCATTCGGCACGCGCCGTGGCGCGCCCGGGCGCGAGACGAATTTAGTAGTGTGAAATCAGTACTACTTGCGTTAACCGGTCCGTCTGCTTGCTTACGGTTAAGAGATGTAGTAAATTTTTGTGTGGCGACGCAAGTACTGCTGTAGTGTGTATGGCCTTTGCTCCCCAATCCATTGCGGACCCAGTTGTGATGTGCTGCTGCGTAGAAAGGCACCAGGCTGCATGATTACTGAGGCCTCAGTGCTCACAGTGCGTGTTCTCAGTGTGATTTCAAGTCCGGTGCCCAGTGTTTCCAGTGTCTTTTGTGCTGCATGGGACAGTGATGGATGTAGGACTCTGGGAATCTGCAATTGGTACTGTACGAATGTTGTGAGTATCAATGGACAGGTGGTTTATGTTGTAAGCCATATGTCGTTTGTGGTTTGTATTTTTAGCACCGGGCGCATGACTTTGGGTCACGGCTCGGAAATAAACCAAATTGAATTGAATTGCGGCTCACTAGCAGACATGTGTCTGTTAACTGTAAGCAACTGAAAAATTATTTTAGCATGTTGAGGATAAATCCCAATACGACAGAAATGTTTCAAATTGTGGAAAATGTAAGGGAAAGGGTCAGAGATTAAGAAAAACTAAAATTTAAAGAATGAGTGTCCACCAATCATAGAGAAAAAAATGCGTCAATAACGTTGTTTTTATGTTACTGTCTAGCTAGCTAGCTGGCTAGCTAATAAGATTTTTCCCATGTTAAATCCCATAGACTTTTTGCGCATGGCTAGCGCAAAATTGAGAAGGCCTACGTAGCTGAATTTTGGCACACGGATGCATGGTGATCTGAGCATGGTCCGTTTGTTGGTTTGAGAGTTGTAGGGGTCAGGACAAATGCGTGGTAGGGTTTTGAAATTCGCCACCAGCGAATTTAAATTTCGTTTCCTTTCCAAGTTGCAACCAGATAGTTCAAGCAACAATGTCTTGAACAATCAACACTGTTCTTTAGATTTATTGTAAAAGCCTACACGAACTAAAAACTGAACTGTAACGAAGGACAAAATAAGGAAACATTAACGTTGCCATGGATTGCGTAAGAATAAAAGGATGCACGTTAGATGATAGTTACGCAACAATACGAGCATCTACGAACTAACGGGTTTTTTGTTAATATCCCAAAAATAAAATGCTTCGCGTTCTGCTATTTTAGTAACAGCAACCTTCGGGGGTTTCTGAATGACTACACGTCAATGAAATCTTGAAAAGTTAAGGGGAAGGTGCAGGGATAAACAAAACAACTGAAGGGGATGAGCTGATTGTGTGAGCAAAGCGAACATGAACGAAAATGGGATTTAAGCAATTTCAGCATGTGAAGAGTGGTCATACAATAAACTAAGCCATGACAATTTGGCTAATCTCACGGCTAATTGGCAATGGTAAATTTGAAAATTAGAAATGTGCAAATTTATAGACATCAAATTCCTCTAGAAAAAGGTAGAGATGAAGATAACACGGTGTACCCTTATGTACGTTCACAGTCCTATCAGATCAGAGATTGACGGTCGACAACGAAGATTTGACATATAAAGAAGACAAACAAAATTTGCAAGATAAGGGATAAACAAGATTTCATCAGCTAAACGAAATTTGACTTAACTGCCGATAAACGAGATTAGGGCTAATTATCATTCAGTTGAACGATATTTAGGCTAGTAGATATCTAATATTTATCCTAATATATATTCAAAGATGTATTTTGATACCAACTTCTCTTCACCAGACGGCTTCCAATAAAATTCGTATCTGTAGCTTTACTAGTAGTGTTATTATTATTATTATTATTCGGTATTCTTGACTACGCAGAACACTCTAAGGGTGGCCGCACACCAAAGTCGACAAAACGCAGCACGACAGGACATTTTGTCGAAACCTGTCTCAGCATGTTGCAGACGTCTCTAAAATCATAAGAATGAGTTGAGCGCCACACACCGGATACGACGTTGTCGTGAGACGTCTTTAGGCGTCTCACGACAACAAAGCGAAACTCCTTCTAGTTTCGTCTGTTGGGGGTCTCTCCACCAGATGCAACATCTCGCGACGTTTCGTCTTGCAACGACGTTTTGTCGATTTTATTGTGCGCAAAAGACATTTTGTCGTAACCTGTCTCAACGTGCTGCAGACATCTCCAAAACCATAGCAATGAGCTGAGTGCCACATACCGGATGCGACGTTGTCGCGAGACGTCTTTAGGGTTCTCACAACAAGAAGGCGAAGCTCCTTCTAGTTTCGTCTGGTGGGGTCTTTCCTCCAGATGCGACGTCTCGCGACGTTTTGTCTTGCAACGTCTCGTCGCGAGACAAATGCCCAATTTGGTGTGCGGCCACCCCCGCACACCAAATTAGGCAAAAGTATCGTGACGAAACGTTGCGAGACAAAACGTCGCATCTGGTGGAGAGACCTCACCACACGTAACTAGGAGGAGCTTCGTTTTGTTGTCGTGAGACGCCTAAATACGTCTCGTGACAGTGTCTCATCCGGTGTGTGGTGCTCAACTCATTATACTATGGTTGTAGAGACGTCTGCAGCACGTTGAGACAGGTTACGACAAAATGTTTTGTTGTGCGACTAAACGCTTAATTTGGTGTGTGGCTACCCTTAGTATAAAACAGGTCTTATTACTCACTCTACTGTTGCTACTGTTGCTCACTCTACTGTTAGGGGTGGGTATAGGGGTTTTTCATGTGCCAAAGGAATTTGTAAAGGGTGCTGAAATCAATGATTTCACATCAAATGCTTACGAAGATAAAGGGTGGCCGCACACCAAATTAGACAAATGTATGGCGACGTAAAGTTGCGAACAAAACGTTGCATCTGGTGGAAAAACACCACCAGACTTAACTAGAAGGATCTTTGCTTTGTTGTCGTGAGACGCCTAAATACGCCTAAATATGTGTCGTGATAGTGTCTCGTCCAGTGTGTGGCGATCAACTCATTGCCAAGGGTGGCCGCACACCAAAATCGACAAAACGTCGTTGCAAAACGTAACGTCGCGTGATGTCGCATCTGATGGAGAGACCCCCAACAGACGAAACTAGAAGGAGCTTCGCTTTGTTATCGTGAGACCCCTTAAGACGCCTAAAGACGTCTCGCGACAGTGTCGCATCCGGTGTGTGGCGCTCAGCTCATTCCTATGGTTTTAGAGACGTCTGCAAGATGCTGAGATAGGTTTCGACAAAATGTCCTGTCGCGCGACGTTTTGTCGATTTTGGTGTGCGGCTCCTTAGATTTTGAAGACGTCTGCAGAATGTAGAGACAGGTTACGACAAAATGTTTTGTCGTGCGACTAAACGTCTAATTTGGTGTACGGCCACCCAAATGCATCTTCAGTGAATAAGGACAAGTAAATAAAGTCTTTGTTGATATGATGGGGGTGGCGAACAGGGGGTTTGTTTACTCATCATAATGTATTTTTTACCCTTACGTTATCTTCTCACGTTCCTTTAGTAATAAATAATAGTCTCACAGTCAAAACTGAACGTATTCCTGACTTTACTTTAAAAGGACGTAAGTACCTTTTCAGTTTATTCGTGCATCCTGCGCGAAATGGCTTTCGCGAGATTTACATGGGTTAAAGTGAATGCAGCAAAACCGTTTCTCACGAGGAAAAACGTTATAGGAAAATGTATACCTTCGCGACATTTATACGCGTCTAAAGTAATAATGCAAAACTGAGCCATACAGGAAAGCCTAACGGGAGGAATGTACCTTTAATTTTCATACTGTATTGGATCTGCCTGCCTCTGCATTAAATATGAAGGTCGTCAATCAGCTTGGGCAAAAAAAATAGCACACTGCTCTGTTCCGTCCCGTTCCGACGACTGACGGCAAGGATGGTCCAGCGCACATTGTTTCCGTCGCTAACCGTTTCAGCCTGCTCTGCTAAGCTTTTCAATTTGATCGCGCCCAACTTGGCGATGCAAATAAAGCAAAAACTAGTGACCGTAAACAAGTAATTAAATAGAAAGTGGTAGTAAATTAGGTATTAATTCTTTACGCCCGGCTATGATGACATTTAAGTCCAGAAGGCAACCGAATAAGGTTCGCATTTCGATTTAGATGAGGAAATGCATTGTGCGCAGGCGCATGACGGACGACAACGGCCGTCGACTGAAGCATGTAGCACACTACTCCCAGTTCCGTTCCGTGACGTCAAGTCGTAGGCCGTCAAATTTCTGTTTGGATTAAAGGCATGTAAATTGGAGGAGCCGCGTATACTGCTCCGTCCCGTTCCGTCGGCTGACGGACGGGTGGTCGAGGCAGAAACTTTTCAGTCAAAAACTTATCGCATCGGACCCCCACGCGCCTGTGCACAACGCCTTTTTCCTACTAAATACAGATGCGAACTTATTTCAGTTGCCTTCTGAACTTAAACTCATCATGCCCGAGCGTAAAGAATTAATACCTAATTTACTACGACTTTCTATTTAACTTCCTACTTAAGGTTACTACAAGTCCTTCTTTATTTGCATTGCTAATTTGGACGCGATCAAATTTAAAAACTCAGCTCATCGGAGCCAACTGGAACAGTTAGCGACGGATGCAATGTGCGCTGGACCATCCGTTGCCGTCAGTCGTCAAGTTACAAGCTTTACGACAGGTGCGTAGACTTCTCTGATGCGATCAGTTTTTGACGGAAAGGATTCTGCCTCGACGAGAGCGTCCGTCAACCAACGGGTCGTCACTGAACGGGACGGAGCAGTATACGCGGCTCCTCTAATTTACATGCTTTTAATCCAAACAGAAATTTGACGGCTTGCAACGTGACGTGACGGGACGGAACGGAACGGAGCAGTGTGCTACAAGCTTTTCTTAGTGATAGGCTACGTGGATGTCCGAATTGAAGCTACAAGACTCGAACGACGCAATTAGCCTTCACATTATCCGTTGGTACCTCATACGGAAGAAGAATCAGCTTGAACATTCATATACTTACTAGTTGAACAGTCACACAGCGGACATCCGTCGTCATCAATATAAAAAGCACAACCAACGGGGCAGTCCGGATAGGGCCCACAGGATCCATCTACAAAGAAGCGAAACATATAAACGACGATCGAGACGCAAAGAAAGATCGGGAATCTTAAGTTTATAAATAAAACACTGCAAAAAACAAAGGTTAAAAGTAATTTGCAAATAAGGCAATACACATTTGTTATTTAATCACTATAATCATAGGCGTGCACAGGGAGGAAGGGGGGAGGGCGTTCCCATTACCCTTTTAAACTATACCTTTTTTTTTTTTTACAAAGCAATGTTTTTTGTGCTGACGTTTTACAAAATTTTTTAAAAATTCACCGGGCATGCCCTTTAAAAAAACTGTGCAAATTTTTTTTAGGGGATTGGTAGACGGTGCGGCGGTGCCAGAGAAAAATCAATTCAAAGATGTACCCCGAAACGTGTCCAGAATATTGCAGAAGTTCCTTTAGGGATTACGTTTGTGTTCATAAGGTGGAGAAGCAATCATTATGTTTTGTAAGGTTGTGAAACACTGGTTTGGTAACAAGGATGGCATCAGGCCAACATCTCGCCCCCCCCCCCCCCCCAATATTCACTGGTAGCCCTTATTTTGTAAGGTTGCTAAGGAAGTAGACGATTAGTTTCAAGACAAGGCTCAATTTCAATTTACAGCTATAGGGGACTGCACACATAGCATTACATATTAGGCATCAGCCAGAGTTTATCCTTCAGAGTGACCCTCGTAGACTCCAGGAATCTAACCTTTCAGTTCGATCCCCAACATTAACTAACTCGATCCCTTCAATCCCGGCAGCTTTTATAGCTACCAGGACAGTGGGCTCTTGCCTTAGGCTCCTGGCGAACAGGTGCCCGTACAGGCGACCCGTATTGCCACCTGACTGTTGGCACCCGTCCAACTCCTGAGTAAGCAGTAATTGGAAGGCTGGCAGGCCACCATGATCGAGGCAAGGTGCACTACGAAGTGCATGCTTCGAGAGTTGCGTTCTTCCGCACATGTATACGTTACAATTTCCCTGCCACTACCCCCCCCCCCCCCAGCGCACAGGGGGGGGGTTTTACCCCCTTTTCGCCCTTTCCTTCCCCCCCCCCCCGAGTCATTCCTTTCTTCTAAGAAATAATTATGATAAACTTGACAAATCTTTGTTAATGCTTTTTATTACCGTAAATCACCTATTAAACGGCTGTTAAAATTAATTCGATTAAAAAAAACAGTGGGTGGGTCGTAACAAAGTTATAATTCGAAACTTACTTCTGTCTAGAGAGGGTGTTTAAGCTTAACTCCATTGCCGGAAATTCGGCGTTTATGCGATTCTTCTGGTGTACAAGGGTGCTGCCGGAAGTACCAGCTTTTTTCCACATTTTTTCACATTCCCACTTTTTTTTATTCACATTTTTCGTATACCCGCTTTTTATTTTTTCACATTTTCACATACCTGCATTTTATTTTTTTCACATTTTTAACGTAATTTGTAATTTGTAAATCCTGAAATAAGTCCAATAATCCGGATTTAAATGCAATAAATCCAGGTTTATACCTGGAAAATCCTGTTTAAAGCTAACAAATACGGGTTAAATTCAAAATATCCGGCATAAATCCAGAAAGCCCAGTTTAAATCTAACAAATCCGGATTAAATCTACACATATCCGACAAATCCAAAATCCGGTGTACGCTTTTTCTCAAGTCGGTACCCCCTCGAAAAGAGCTGTAATACACGGCAAAGAGTGACAACATTGATCCCATTCAATATAATTTGGTAATTTGGTAAAATTGGTAATTTTAATATCCGCTGTAGCCATGCCAGCCACCCATTAGTTTGCGAATGTGACGACATACCGTGCCCAGGATATACCGTTAGGGGAAGAAAATTTTTCTTTTATAGTAACCATTGTAATTTCCCTGAAATTTCACTCAAGAGAGCCAAAGCGACTTCAAAGCAACTCCGTCCGTAAACCAACCAGGTTTCGTTTGCGTGTTCTAACCACAGGCATGCCTACGTGCTTCGGGGGCCAAAATTAGGGCGGATAATTTGATTGTTTTTAGTTCGTTTGTGGGTTTTGTCTTTTTTTCACACCAACACTCATATTTTCACATTTTTTCACATTTTTCACATAATATTTTACCACTGGCAAATTTCACATTTTCACATTTTTTCACACCGGCAGCTTCCCCACGTGTACACATGATCTGATCTGGGTTCGATCTAGCATTAACACTATGCCTTTATTCTCTCTTGTTCAGAAATTTAGTTTATTCGTTTGCTAGGTTATTTAGTATGCTTTGTGTATGAAGCATTTAAATGATTTTGGTCCAGGAAAGTCATGATTTAAGGGGATGAAACATTGATTTCCTTTACGTGCGAAGCTCTTACTCAATATATAGCAGAAAAATTACGAACTAAAATGCTTTAGGTCAGAAATCTGGAAATAACTTAGTTACAAGTAATATCATTCTTTCTGACTTTAAAGCACTGTGGTGGGGGGGGGGGGGGGGAGATACCCGGGGCTGGTAAGCGGTGATTTACGGAATTAAAACTTAGAATATTTGTTGCTAAAAATTCTAAATTGCTTAACATTATTCTTATTATTATTATTATTTTTACAGATCTTCAAGATCTTCAAGTTTATTTGGTTCAAGGAAGGGAAATACACCTACGGAAAGACGAACAAGAAAAACAAGTGTATACAATTAAAAGTGAAGAGGACCTTGGAAACTTAATTACTAAACTCAAGGTTGAAGAAAAGAATACTGCCAAAGAATAAACAATGGAAGAATACGAACCAGTGAATGACGTTTTTGAAAGTTTTGCAAAAATGAAGGAAGGAACAATTTTAACTAATAGTGCTGTTTGTATAAAATGTCTTCACGTTAACATTAGAAGTTGCAAAACTAACTGGGACAAATTCTATCTGGATATTACAATGAGTGATATTGCATGGGATGTTATTGTGCTAACCGAAATTAACCTGAAAACAGATGAACTTTCAAGCTATCACATTAACAATTACGACAGGTATGATATCTGCAGGATAAACCTAGGAGGAGGTGGCATACTACTTTTTGTCAGGAAAAACAAATTTGATAATGCTTCTTGTGTAAATATTAAGGTTGGCGAAAATGATGCACTTGACGCATTATTAACCTTAAACAATCAAAATTTTAACATCATAGCCTTGTACAGAAAACCCTCTTCAAGTCGCCATATTTTTATAAAGGAACATAAAAAAATTCTAAATGAAAAAGCCAATTTGAAAGATACAAACATAATTTTCCTGGGAGACTTCAACTTTAACACACTAACTGAGACACAAAATGTTTGCGAAAAAAAAGACATTGATAAATTCGAAAACTTAATTGCATACTGCAATGCCACAAGAGAAGAACTAAGACAAAATAAAATTACAAAATCATGCATTGGTCTCATTTTCACGAAATTAAATAATATCGATTGTAAAGGTTCCGTTATCACAATGAACCAGCTGACCATTACTACATAGCAATAGAAACGTGGAGCAAAAATAAAAACAAACTTAAAGTAGTAAAAAACAAAGCAGTAAATGACCTCGAATACATACTTCTAAACACTAATATTAATAAAGAACTTAAAAATGTAAACTGGGCTTTTTTGAAGCAATACATTGATCCAAATAAAGTATATACAAAAATTGAAGAAACAGTTGGTGGTATCTATGCTAAGAACACTGTACCCAGGAAAAAGTGTAAGCACACAAAAAAAAGATGTGATGAGAAATGAATGGATGAATGCGGAACTGTTAAATATTATTAACCAAAAAAATAAATTATGGAATTGCATCAGGAAAAGGAGTGCAGTATCCCCATCACAAATAAAGCTTTATAATGATGCTAAACGTGACGTTAAAAATAAAATCTCTGAACGTAAACAGGAATACTATAGTAAATTCTTCAAAATACATGAAAAAGATAGCAAAAAAGTTTGGGATAAAATAAACCTACTACCAGGGAAAAATACAAACAAAACTGACATTGACGAGCATATAAAATTAAACTTTAAAGACAACATGAAGAATACCTGCAAAAATGTCTCTACTCATTTCGAGACACAAGTACCTAACTTAAAGAATAAGAACAATAAAAATAAACATTTGAACATTAAAATGAAAAATAAAGCTAAGAATAACATCTGTACAGAAAAAAACTCAATGGGACTCCTGGAAGCAACACCATATGATGTTCTTTGCATTATTAATAAGATGAATTGTAAAAAATCATGCGGATATGATGGCTTCTTACTAGAACACTTCAAAGAAACAATAGAAAATACATATGGCTTTATGACAACTTTGATAAACTGTATTATTAAAACTGAAATTTGGCCAGATAATTTAAAAAAGCAAATTATTAGACCAGTCTACAAAAAAGGCAAAACACAGGATCTAAATAATTACAGACCGATTGCCTTACTTCCTGTCTTAAATAAAATCATCGAAAAAATTTTTGAAACTAAAATTGAATCTTTTTTTAAAAAACATAATATACTAAATAAGCAACAATATGGTTACAGAAAAGGCATTGGAACTATTGATGCACTCAACTATATAAATAATAATGTTAACAGAGCATTAAATGAAAGTAAATACGTAGCGGCACTCCTAATCGATTTAACAAAAGCTTTTGACACTCTGGAAAAAGACACCTTACTTGAGAAAATTTATAAACATGGAATAAGAGGGAAAATGTTCAATATTTTAAAAAGCTACTTAACAGGTCGTAAATGCTGTGTAAAAATAGCAAACAAAACCAGTGACTGGAAAGACATTGTGTATGGTGTACCACAAGGATCAATACTTGGTCCCCTCTTATTTATTATATACATAAATGATATCACCGAAATTAATTGGAACTCAATACTTACACTTTATGCTGATGATATTTTTTTGTTATCAATACACAACGATTGCAAATGTATGATAAAAAATCTTCAAAATGACTATAACAACCTACGTGCGTATCTTCAGGACAATGACCTTATTCTAAACACAGACAAAACTTGCTTCCTACCAGTAACTACATCACACATGCAACCTGTTCATTATGAAATCACAACATGTAATCAATATTGTAATGAAGAAAACAAATGTCACTGCCAACCAGTTAAGAAAGTATCTAATGCAAGATACCTTGGTCTTGAATTAGACAAAAATTGGAAATTCGCATTACATATAAATAACTTAGTAAATCAAATAAGAAGAACTATTCCCACACTTTACAATCTAAAAGAATTACTAGGTGTAAAGAACAAAATTTTTGAGGCACTAGTTAAGTCGAAAGTTAATTACGGAATTACTATTTACGGTACAACCACAAAAAGTCTTTTACAACAAATACAAAGAATTGTTAATAAAACCTTAAAAATTTTATTTAAGGATGGAAAAAGAAACACTACAGTGGAGATCCATAAACAACTTGAAA
>JAHWFP010156289.1:0-19278 GCA_023313725.1 Lithobius niger
GAAAAAATGCAGCCAGATTTAGATTAAGGAGAAGCCAATACAACCATTAACCTGACTTTTAAATTTCTTAAATTACAAACATCTTTGGCTGTTGGTCCATACTGTTACGGCTGGCTCTCACCACTTTATCATCTCCATAAATTGTCCAAAATGTTGACCTAAGGGATAAATACCTTTATGTTCCCCCATTCGTAATTACTTCGTCATAACGAGTTACTCGTTGATGCCCTGCAGATTAAATTTTATTACTGACCCTATAGTATCTACCAGTATGTGTCTTTCATTGTTATGCTTTTTCCTAATTTTATACTTCGTTGACCTCACGCCATTGTTAAAGTGCAATTGTTACGCATCCTTTTTACGGAAACAAACTCTGCTTTTGTGTTCAACTTCGTTACTTCTCCCTTTACTCCCTTTTCACTTGACAGCCACCCTTTTTCCTTGACGATTTGGGTTAGTTACCCACAATGTTTTGAGACCAACTTCTTGACTTCCGTTGACTACAAACACGTTTTAGCGAGTGTAATATCAGTTGTATATTAGTGAACTTGAACCATGTAGAGATTTTATTTCTAATAAATAAACACAAACCAATACAATGTTTTATGTCTGCATCAATAAATAATTTTAAGGACGTGTCATGATGAAGAGAATAAAAGGTGTCGGCCAATAAGCTTACAGATTTTTGAAGGCCAAATCGGCAGATGTGGAGTGGAAGATACCACCATCAGGGAGGAAACCGGAGAACCCGGAGGAAACCCTCGTGCAACGGGCGGGAAACAACTGGATAAAAACCCGTCCATGTGCACTTCCCATCGCAACCTGGGTCTGTACGAAGCCAGAGGTGTACAGCAGGCACCAATACGCCTATGAAATCTGACGCCCAATGCTCGCAGCCACCCGTCACCCAGGATACATCCTTTTACGGTCCACGCTCTAACTTTTTATTCTTTAAGAGCGTCCATGGTTTTTCTTTTGGAGGCCGTATTTGCTCCCCTGTTTCCCGAAATATAGCACCACCAAATGCAGGCACCTTTTATATCTGTCATTGTTCTACAGTATAGGAGACGTCGTATTTTGAACACTTTTTACCACACAAGCTTTGATCAGTTCGTTTTCCTGGAAACGGAAATTCCATTAAGTTCGGTTCTTAGCATTGTTACACGCGAAACCCGCCGCCTTCGAACTATCGATAGCCAGGAAACATGCTCTAACACTGGGGCGTTGTTCTATCTAAATAATGGAAGTAACGCAGAAGCTACACGCGATGTTTTCAGAAACAATGGAATCTGGCAGGAACGAGTAATCCGTATGCAGGATTCAGTATCACATTTCAAGTGTTCAAAATTCGACGACTATACTACTGTACCTATAATTATTATTATAGACAAACAGCTTGAATCACTGTTCTGCAATCATTGTTCAATGTTCATTCATTCATCCTTCAAGACCAAATAGCAACAAATTATCCTAAACTCCCACTCTCAATCAACGGAAAACGTCCTGCCGGGAAAAAGTACCCGTACGGACAAGGTAGTGTAGGGAAAAGGTACTGTCGGGAAAAGGTACTGTCCGGAAAACGTTGTCGGGAAAACGTATCGTCGGGAAAACGTATCGTCGGGAAAATGAGTGTCGGGTAAACGTACCCGACCCCAATCAAATCCACTTTGGGAAGCCGAAACAAAGCGCGGAACCGCTGCACAACTGCTCCGTTCTGGTCTCAAACCCAACATAATTCTGATACACATTTCGTGACTGACCTGCGGCACCACTGTGCGTAATAAAGCGTTAAAATATAATTTTCTTCCACGTTTACTACCACATCTTAAACCAAGACGATATCTGGCTTCAACACAACAATCCAAGAAACGAAGTAACCAAGATTTCATTTCAACCTAATGGACCACTTTTAGACTTTTAAGAAAATCCGCACACGGTTAATGGCTATTCGTGACAATAATTAGATAGGAGGGTGGTTTAGCTGTGGTCAAGCCAAACGCGACAATGCCTTAATGAGAAAAGGCATGACTTGCAGAAGGGGAACGCACCTAACGGTTTAATTACATACAAGTAACCTTGTTATCGGGTTTCGGCTAAATGGCCGAGCATGAGCGAAGCACGTACAAGATGGCACTGTGGGCAAATTTCCTAACGACATTACCAACTTTTCGTGTAATTTCATTAGCAATCAATTAGGTTTTCAGTGTCGGTTTCTCTCCTGTTTTGCTGTCTTAACATTACTTCGTATCAGATGTGACGTCAAGTTCCGCCACCCAGAATAGTTGAGTCTCGTTGAACGTTATTAGCAAAAAAAAAAAAAAACATTTCGATTGTAGTCTCTTCAGAAACGTCGAGAGAAGACAAGAAGGAATAGAGACTTTCAAAATAGAATATGTCGAAAAGAATTCAAGTCTTGCTTTTTTTTCGTCTTCTATTGCAACGACTTTGTCCGTCCGTTGCTCTTTTCAACTTCGCAACGGTACCAGAAATTGACGACCACTGTTTACAACGTTCGATTCAGTGTCAAAAGTTAGTTAAATAACATGATAAATTAAAACATCGTTGCCTCCTTATAGCTAATAAACTTCTTCGACGTAACTAAATTAAATAATAACATTTCATCGTCGAATTGAAATCCTAAAGATTTGTGTTAACGCAGCCGTAAAAACAAAAACATTTTAGCTTCGTTTAAAAGAGTCTTGTCGCATTGTTGCATGAATGGAACAGGCTTACGATCGAACCAAATTCTCCATTAGGCCTATCTGCTACTTACGAAACTAAAACTGCCGTTAAAAAAATTAGGCCTAAAAATTGAAAATTAGATCTAAAATCACGTTACCATGGCAACGTCAATAGTTGCTACGAGTCGCTGGTACAGCATTGCTCCTGTCCCTTCCCTACTACCACTGATCTATATTAGGCTACGTTGCGCATTACGTTGTAACACTAACTGTGTGCGCGGAGGCATACCGTGTTGCAAAAATGAATAGGCTTGCTCCAAATCCAAATCTCCGTTAGTTGCTACTTACGAAATTAAAGTTGTAAATTAGGCCTAAACGCTGACAATTAGGCCTAAAATGTAAAATAAGCTTGAAGACTAACACATTGGTAACGGGCAATTCTGATGGTTACTGTTTTTAGATTATATAATAGAGATAGCTGTTGCAATGCGTGATAGCTAGAAAAGTGTGCCTCACTATTTGTCGTGGTAGAACTGTACAGAAGACCGGATGCGACTAGGTAGTCGCTGTAGCCGCTTTTTTTTTTTTTAAATCGGTTATGAAATACCACACTCCAAGAGGTGATCTATGCTCCTTCTGTTTTTAGGTTTGGACAGAACAGGTTTGTTTGTGAGGACATTCTGTATAATTTTGACTGACTGGTTGTTTTGGGAACAATGACACTTAGGCGTACTGTTTATGAATTATTAAATTATTATGAATGTTAGCTAAGATGGAACATTGAGTTTTTCCTAAAATTGTTGTTTCTTGGATAGGAGTCTTAGAAACTTTCCATCTGAAATAGGTTTTTGAATTAAAAAAATATGTCAAGTGTTTTTATGAGATTTTGGCGTGTTTCTGGAACCATGTATTGGCATATCCTAGAATTTTTTTCTTGAAATGTATCAGTTTGCTTTTCCAATTATTATTCTTTTCTTTGTCGAATTATGTTTCATCATAGTCCATTTGGACAATGATGTCTAATGTTTCAAATAAAGAAATAAACATCGTAAGCCAATGTCCTTTGCCCACTGACACTACATGCCATACGATACAAGAGCACAGAATCTTCTTGCAATGGTGATGTGCATCCTAGACGCTTATAGAACTCGTTGTTTGATTAATTTCAAACTTCCCCCATTTCTTTTACACCCCATTTGTGCATTTGCGTTCGAAAATCGACAAAATTCGTTCGGTGGTTCTGGAGTATGTGACTCACCTGTGCAAAGAAAAAATCCTCTTTTAATTTTAAAATGTGCAATTTTTTACTATTCGTGGGAATTATACAACGAAAAAAATAAAACTAAAATAAAATTGACACCGACAATGACACTTTTAAAGGTACATTCCTCCCGGTTGAATCTCCCATATGGCTCAGGTTTGCAACATTATTTCAGACGCACGTAAATGTTGCAAAGGCATTACTTCTCCTGTTTTTTTTCCCCTCGTGAAAAATAATTTTTCTAAATCCACTCTAACCCACGTAAATGTTGAAAAAAGCTATTTCACGCAGGATGTTCGAATACAATAAGAAGGTATGTCCCTTTAAGAGAACGTGCTTCACTTCCTTAATACTTAACGACCTAAAATCAGTGCTGGACAAATTCCATCAACCCACGGCAACCTATTAGTCATCACAGCATTTTTCTTCGAGGGAACATAATTCAAACATTAAGCAAGGTCTCTAAAGTTGGGCATTTGAGTTTGAAAGAACCACAGGTTGGAAGTCATTCCGAATATTTACCGGTGATCTCCTAGTTCTCAGAATTTCCATCAGCGAACGTCACATGATCTCTCGTTCCTTTCCAACATGCTGAATGCACTGAGCAATCAGAACAGACCAAATATCCGTCCATACTGAGCGGCAACCAACA
The DNA here is from genome assembly GCA_023313725.1 of Lithobius niger. Taxonomy (NCBI): domain Eukaryota; kingdom Metazoa; phylum Arthropoda; class Chilopoda; order Lithobiomorpha; family Lithobiidae; genus Lithobius; species Lithobius niger. The sequence goes on from JAHWFP010156289.1 coordinate 4,595, forward strand.
CTGAACTAAATCCTTTTGAACATGCACCATCTGTTGATGGGCGGGCAAAGAAAAACTTTAACGCGCTCGGCTCAGCTTGGCTTGGAGACGAACTTTTTCGCACTCCTGGTCACTCTCCTTCAGTCTGGTATGCGGAAACAGTACTTTCTACAATGCAGATAATTTTACATATTTTTTCAAACACATGGCCAACTCACTCATTTTTTTTTCTTGTTTTATTTGAACCACCGTTTGGAGTCTAATGTCGAAATCAAGTTAATTGGGTAACGCCGGGGGGGGGGGGGGCGTAAACGTTTTCGCGCTGGTTCCCACCTACAAGAACACAGCTATGATCTGTGAAACTTGGATTTGTATGGTATGTGTAATGACATGGAGTGTTGCCGAAAATTTGCAGGCAAAGGTTATATCATGCAATAGACTGCGGTGGTGACGGGACCCCCCCCCCCTCCTTCCCCACCAAAAAGAAAAGGTTGTACGATTTGTGTGTGTGCGTGTGCGGCGGGAGGAAGGGTAATTCAAAAAACAATGGCAGAGTTATTGGCAGTGACGCGCCGGAAAAAAAAATAACCAGCAACGACGCATGTGGCGTTTGATTTTTGGCTGGTGGCGGCGGTGTAAACCTATAGGTATTCTCACAGCTGTTTGCCGATATAATAGACGAATGTACTCGGAACGGAACCAAATATTTATTTATCCAAACCTACATTGACCACAAATCAAATAAATGTTTAATGGAGCACAATTTTAATCAAAATCAATGTTGTTCGTGCTAGATTCACACAAATTAAGTGTTTCACATCAAAGCACAAAAGAAATATTTCGGATCAAAGCATAAAAAAATATTGACAATTAAACGTGAAACCATTCCACCACCATTTACCACAACCTTCGTCCACGTTCTTTAAATGAGGATAACGTCCCGGTGGACGCGTGGGTCTGAACGCGCAGAACCACGGTACTGGACGTGAGGAACCACGATCATATGACCCATTCGTAAGCAAATCGGAACGTCGCCGAACCGGGACTTTAGAAGGTAGTTGGGTCCTGGCAATGGGACTCGAGCACTTGAATAGATCTTGGTTGCACTTTAAATAATTAGTACCGTCAAGTCTTGACTGTTTTTTACTGCCGGGACTCGTAGCTTATCGCATGTGCTTGAAACGTACAATCTACCACGTCCACTATGACGTTAGCCTGCTTGCGTCTGTTGCCATGGAGAGCAGCTGAAGTCTGCGCATGCGTAGAATAGATTAGTTGGTATAGGGACCGTCGGTGATGAGGAGCAATCGCAGAGTGCCGAATTCGCTTACTAGCTTATAGAGGCTTGGTTCATAGAAACCAAGCTTCAAAAAAAGGGGAAAACATCAGTACTGTCCAACGATAAAATCATTAGTGCCAATACGTTTTCATGTTCCTTTGTCCCTTTGTTCTGGCTTCGTCCTTTGTGTTTTTCCTGGTTCCTTTGTCCCAGTCCTGTTCCTTTGCCCCGATTTTGTTCTTTGTTCCTTTCCTGTTCCTTTGTCCATCCCTGTTTCGTTTAAGGATGGATTGGATATTTATGCGGAAAAGTTAACCAAATCAAAAAGGTGTGTGTTGCGTTGTGTGGGGTGGGGGGATGGGGAAAAAGTTCTTTCGAAAAAATGGGGGGTGGCTACGTGTAGCCTTTGGGGAGTGGGATGGACACTCCTGGATAGGGCAAACAGTTTTTTTAGGTCTAAATTATACAGGATGTTCCATAAAACGAGTTGTCAAACAATGACGGACCCTCCTCATCACAATGCAAAAGTGTGTGGGTCTGGAAATGCTTCCTTTCCGAAGCAATACATGGCACACACGGAAATCTGTCCTTTGTAGTTTCATGGGGCTGTACTAAGTTAATGAAATAAACTATCACTATTCACAGCATTGTACAAATCAAGTCACTCTTCGTTAAACGTGAATGACCGTAAATAAGCGAGTCCGGAAAAACGGGTCAACAGTGTGGAATGCAATTTCCATTAACTTGCACAGGCGTGGGTGCAGTTGAGCTCTATCATCTAAGCATCAAATTAACTATTCATGGAATCAAGTAAACACGTCCTGTTTGGAACTCAACATGTTGACACTGCGTGGCCCAATGGATTTGTCATGTATCTCGAAAAGGAGCCCATGTCAACACGAACTTTATGATTTGTTTTAGCGATTAGGTTCGTCATTATGTTTGACGAGGCCTTGCAGGAAACACTGTGTTTAACAAAGGCTTAGTGGTGCAATAATCAAGCAGCTGCTTGTATACAGGGTCGCATTGGGAGGGGTCGCCCCCCCCCCCCCTCGTGAATGTATTCAAGATCCCCTCGCGGGTGCCTGGTGGTGGTTGGTAAGGGGTAGCTAACTTAGTTTTTGTAGAAATTGACGTGAATTTTAAGTTTTTCTGTAAATTAGAAAGGGAGTCAGCTACGGCAAATGATTATTAAACATTCTAACGTTGCTGTACGATTGCTGTCATGCCAAGGTCATCAAAAGTGTGTCATCTAAACTGCGCAAGATACGGGCATAAAATACATTCTAAAGTTTTTACAGTAACATGAAAGAGCCCACGCAGGAAGTACAACAGAAATCGTGTCATAGACATGGGAAACAATGGCCGCCGAAGAGTATTATTGACGCATACCTCTTGGTGAGAGCGTGTTGATGCGTTGGTGTTAAAGGGTCAACTTGGCCAATTGATAAAAATTACTTTGTGTTTTAAAATATAAATAACTCGTGTATATACAAATATATACTGACTCAGTGCTGACACTTTTGCTGTGGGATTTTTACCAGTATCATTTTTTTTTTATGCATTAGGAATGCCAATTGGTCTTGGCCAAGCTTTGCTTTATTTTATTGTAATACAAGAATTAGTGATAATGACTCCCGGCGTTTCCCCTCATTTGTCCCTCACGTTTGGCGATGCCATCGGGGACCATTGTGTCCCTGGTAGGTGTAACCTTGGTGGTAAGGCATTCGTGACCCCAACCAAATTCCATCAACCCTATCTCTACTGTCGCGCCATTTGTCTTCATTTTAAACTTTTGTAATCTATGACTTTTAGTTTTAATTTCGGATGGCTGTTAGTGATCGACAGGTCCTTGCCATTCCGGTTGCGTTTGCAACAAATTTATTTATTTTAAAAAGATTGAATACGTACACTTGAAGTCAGTCTTGAACTTAAGCTGTCATTGCATATATATATCGGGAGTAAGGTTGCACGACCTTTCACAAGTTTCTTACTAACTTTACGTCTCTATCTTGCAAATTTTTTTCAGCATCGGAGTCGGTATAGATAACTTCCTGTACGGCTATGTTTTTACATTGGACAGCACTTTTGGGAACGTTTGTATGATTTTTACGTGTTAAATACTATAATGAAAAATCTTAATTCTTTTTCTTGCACTAGGGACATTTTTTTGCCATAAAAGCATGTTTTATTAAACGGATCATCGCCATTCTTATTTAGGGCGATAGGCATTCTCCAGCTGCAGTGCCCAAGTCGTAGTAATGTTAAAAATGCGTAGTTTTTTTTATCGATAAACTAGCGGAGTAGCTTGCTTCGCTCGCTAATTCCGCGTCGTCTCGCTACGCTCAAGTAGATTTCTTGCTAGAACGCTTATGCTGCTGACAGACATTCCACATCAAAAACGATCAGCAATTGATTAGAGAGTATAATACGCGTTTTCGTGAGGCTTCAGTTCATAAACAAACGACAACCATAAATCACTCCAACACTGACCACCGAGAGCAACACGCGCCTTTTTCTTGTTCAGATTGCCAGTCATAATATCACTGACAACGCTGCTGTACCACGCGCGAGTACGTGGCGTAACAATTATGGAACATCCACATCCAACCGTTGTCTGTTCTTTACTGAATGGAACGCATAACAAAAATGTCTTATACAGGATGATCAGTTAAAATATGACCCAGCTTGATAGCTAAAGTACTACTGAAAGATAAGTTATGAGACCCAAGTGATGTGATGAGGCCAAGAGGGGCCATTGTTTAGACAAAAAAATTGATGACTTTGCAAACTGCTAGCTTCTTAAATATGCATCACACACAATCAGTATAAATTAGGAATATGTAGGGAATAAAGAGATATTACCAATGCAAAAAAACAGTACAAAAATCGGACCAAGTTTGCAGGACTTATGGCGCACTTAAAATTCGACCCCTGAATGGCATTCCATTCAAACACTCCGTCGTGCAGGGAAGCATCGCTTACTTTCAGGGGACGAAAGAAAGCAGCCATTTTACATACGTCATAGATCCTGCAAATGTGGTCGATTTTTTTTTTGTTTGCATTGGTAATGTCTCTTTGTTCCCTACATATACCTAATGTAACTTATGGTGTGTGATGCATATTTTAGAAGTTAGCAGTTGAATGATCTTGATAACGTTTGGCAAGGTCATCCATTTCTTGTCCAATCAGTGGTCCCTCCTGGCCTTAGTACTTCAGCTATCAAGGTAAGTCACAACTTAACTGATCACCCTGTATATTGAATGGAGCCTATAACGAGTGTCATGTTGTAACTATCTTCGTATGCCATCCCATGTCAAAAGGTCGTTTGGGAGAGGCGAAGTCTATAGGTTTTGTTTTCCGCTCCAGGCCAGTTGATTTAACATCGCTTAATCTTATTTTACCAAAGGCACGATTAAAGGCATTCTCTTTTCGATGCACGCCAGAACTGGCCAGGAGGCGAGACACGTGATTTCCACTCCAGTTCCACCCCCTTTCCAACAGGAGCCCGACAATGAGCCAGGCGGCGACACACGCGATTTCTACCCCACTCGGCCTTGGCTTGAAGAAGTCATATTCTTCCCTGCTACAAGGTCGTTTCAAGGCTGTTAGCACACGAGTTGCTGCATGCTTGGAGTAATATTCTCATGGACACTCACCTGAGCCCTATCATGGCCTCTCCTTTCTTTTACAGATTATCTGCTGCGGAAAATGCAAAGTACGAGCGATGCAAGCGAGGGGTCCGACAAACCCGGAAATAGCGTACGACATTGGTAAATCCGAAATCATTACAATAGATTTGCAGATTTGTATTGATTTGCATGGATTTCCGCGGATTTGCACGGATTGAGCAGATTTGCATGGATTTCCGCATATTTGCACGGATTGAGCAGATTTGCAGGGATTTGTGCAGATTTGTATAATTTGTACGGATTGCAAGACTTGTACAGTTTGCACAGATTTGCAAGATTTGTTCGGAGTTTCAAGATCTTGCTTGGATTTGAGGATTTCATGACGATTTTATTTAGATTTGCAGATTTGCAGTGACTTGTGTGGCTTTGCAGATTTTACTGGATCTGCAAGTAAATTTGCAGATTTCGTGTTGATTTGCACTTATTTGCAGATTTGCAACGATTTGCGTGTTTCACTTGGATTTGCAAATTTCACGAAGATTGCAAGCAAATTTGCAGATTTCACGAAGATTGCAAGCAGATTTGCATATTCCGTGATGATTTGCTGTGATTTGCAGGATTTGCAGAAATTTGCAGATTTGCAAAGATTTGCAGATTTCACAAAGTTTTGCAAATCCGAAATCAGAGAGCGTAAGATGATTTCAGCCCTTGTCGGACCCCTCGGATGCAAGAGCCCAACGCCAGGAACCACACGTCGCTTTTAATTTTTGTTGGTACCACACTTTACGTGGGTTTTCTTGTTTCAAGTATTTTAAAGAATTTTTTCTAAGAAGCCATCTCCTTACCCACTACGTGTGATGCTTTGAACCAGGGATATCATATTTACTGATCATTTTTGACAAATACGAAATATTGAAAGGTTTATAAGGAAGCGTACAAATCCAACTTTGTGCTGAAAAATGGACTGAATTACTTACGTCAGTGATCAAATACCGTTTTTGGACGGTTATTACAGTTTGATATAGCAATTCTACACATCGTGAGATTTTAATTTACTGTTTGGTTGCACTACAGCATTTGAAATAAATATATCTACAGTTCATTCAAACAACCATCTGTACAATTTTGTTTTAAGCAAGATGGTATTCTTGCGCGGGAGGGGGGGAGGGAACTCGTTTTAATTAACTCTTCTGTGAGGCTGCGCAAATCGAAGAAATGCACTTGTAAAGCTGTGTCATTTTGGTTGAACGCAACCTAATCTTTAACGAAAATTCGCTGAATTTCTTAATGGTCGTTAGCGCTAAGTAATATTGATTACATAACTTCCGATTCAGAAACTTTAATGGCTTGTTCTTTACAGGAATCGTATAATAATTTTCCTCAAAAACGGCAAACATTAAAGTTAACGAGAAGGCAATTTCTCTTTTCTATTAGCTGTTTATTCCCAGTGCAGCTCTCATGTTCTCAAAAGCTTTATTAAATTTGGTTGTGCTGCAGTGATATTGAAAACAGTAAAGGAGAACCAAGTTGTTTTGAAGGTATATTTTCCTTTCCCTGAACGAAATAAGGTTATATTTTTACGACCTTTGCGATAATCCCTTCCTCTTACTGCATTTGGTTGTCTTGGATGGACAAAGGAACAAAGGAATAAGGACAAAACACAAAGGGAGGGGTGTGGGCCAGCCTGACGTCGTTTTTCAATCTGGGGCCCGTGGCTTTGCTCGCCGGGCCCCAGTCGAAACCACAAACAAACTAGTGACAAAATCAACTGTGCCTATGCAATGATGACTCAACTTCTTTCAAAAAGTATTTCACATAAAAATACTAAATACCTAGGCAAACAAGTAATTAAAATACTAAGAGCAAAAACTTCAAAATACCAGTATTACCTGATTGATTTTGGTTTCTATTGCCTGGAAAATATACATTACCTTTTTTTATAGCATTCTCCTTCTCAGAAATGCTGTTTTATCTTAGAGAATTAAATCGAAGGTGTCCTTCCGGTTCGCTACCTACTGCGCAGGTTTCTGCGCAGCCTCCTTCATATAAAAGCCGAAGCGGAACGGTAAGCTCACCTTTTCGGTCCTCTATTGTGCCCAAATGGCGACGTCTGTCAGGGCGGATGAGCGACCCAGGGAACGACCACGTACCCATCCCTGGGATCGGGATGGAAAGGGATAGGATCAGTTATCTTCGAGGCCTTCCAATCGTCCTTAGGATGATCCGTTTTGGAGGATGAACATAAAGTTGGATTTGTTCGCCTTTATAAACCTTTGGATATTTTGTACACTATTTGTCAAAAATGATCAGCAAATATGAGATTCCTAGTTCAAAGCATCACATGTAGTAGACAAGGAGATGGGTTCTAAGTAAAAATTCGTAAAATATTTGAAACAAGAAAACCCATGTAAAGTGTGGTACTAACAAAAATTAAAAGCGACGTGTGGTTCCTGGTTTTGGGCCATTGCATCCGAGGAGCCTGACAAGGGCTGAAATTTCGTACGCTATGATTTCGGATTTGCAAATCTTTGTGAAATCTGCAAATCCAAGTGAAATCCGTAAATCATTGCAAATCTGCAAATTTCTGTAAATCCTGTAAAAAAAGTAGAGAAAGATAACACAGTGTGACCTTTTGTATGTACGTTTGGTCCTATGAAAGTTGTGATATCCACCAAAAACTAAAACTGTATGGCATAAGAGAAGCTGCCAAGTTTTGAAAAAAGGCCGGCCTTTGAAGGTAGTGATACCATTCAACCAGGGCAAGGCCGCCAAGGTTAATCTTATTAGCATAGTTAATGACACCGAATAATACTTTGGACGTTAAATGAAAACTGAAGATTACTACCGCGAGTGTAGCAATGTTCGGTAGTTTTCATTTCGAACTATTTGTCAGTGTCGTTAACCTGGATAATAAGATCCAACTTTGGTGGCCTTTCCTTAGTTGAATGACATCACTACTTTCAAAGAGCATTTTCGGAAACTTGGCGGCTTCTCTTATACTAGTTTTGGTTTTGGGTGGATCAGTATAAACAAGTCTTTTTCGATGAATTTTGAGTCAAGTTGAAAAATATTCGATTCCTAACTGTTCGATTCATACAATATCTGACCTACACAATCACTACTATCACCTATTTTTTTTTTAATTGGTTGGCTATCGTTTTTTAAATCCCCTTGCTTTTGTTACACTATTCGGAGCCTTCACATACAGATAGGCCTAACTAAGGAGGAGGGGATAGAGTAACCCTTATTGAGAAGAGGAGTCCCTTTTCCAACCAGATTTACGAGAAAATACGTTGGATAATAATAAATACCTAAAAGGTCTGGAAATGTGCCAAGGTTGTAACAAGGTTATACATTGGATTCTTTCTGTTGGCGGGAACCGTGCATTGGAGACAGAAATTCTTCAAGTTGAACCGTGGTCCCACGTCAACTTACTCCACTCTATCCACAAATGGCACACAATACGTGTTGGAAACTATGAGCCACAAAATAACTGCATATCTGCAGATAACTTACGGCCAACTTCCACTGAGGACTGCGACGTAGGTATTTGGCTTACAAGCGACCTTAAATCATCATTACATTGTAGTAAGATTTGAGCTACAGACTTTTTACGGTCGGCAATCATTAATAGATGCTTTCAATTGGGAAGCACTTCTACAAAGATTTGGGCTTACAAGGCATTTATTTGTTAGACGCCTGCTGTAGTTTTCCACTCCAATAAGACCACGTAAGTCTGGCCTCGATACACTCGAAATTCGTGGACTGAAATTTGACCTCACAATGGTAAACAAGATCCTTCACGGTTTAGTTGGTATCGATCTTCCATTTTTCGATTTTGCTCCGCTAAGCATCACCCGGTGCCATGGCTGGAAATTATCGGTGAAACTTTTGCTCTGTTCGGACTGTCCCCATCTGGAACGCTCTACCAGCGAAAAAGGTAGATACCCCACATTTAAATTCTTTTAAGAGACTCTTTAAGTATCAAGACCTTGATAAATTTCTTAAGCATCCGACTGCGACCAACCAGTCTGCCTTTTACCAAATGTTTTTAAGGACCAGTCTGAGTGGCTCACCACTCTTCTAACTTCCTACCATTGTGGTGAATTGTATATTATTATATTATTAGGTTGTGCCAAGTTTCTATTTAATTTTGCCCTCTTAGTTTCTTAAAATGGCATCTCAATTACATTCCACGCCCGGATACTTAACTTTAATTTCCGGATAGTTTAATCGGAACTTCGCATACGTAATATCCCACGAGCTATAAGGAAATTATCGATAATTTATTTCACCCTTAGTGTTTTAGCCCTTACAAACTCAAAAGAGTGCGAACAGGAGGACAATTTTTGTCCAATACACAGCACGAGTGAGTTTAATGAGCCCAAACACGAGTGTGGAAAAAATTGATAATTTCCAATTATAAAATTTCTCGTTATTTTTCATTATTCTGCACTCTAAATTTCACAGAATTAATCATTTAATTTTTATTTAGTTTTTTATAATTTATATATTAATTTATTAATTATTATTGTGAATTAAGACGATTTGTTGACATTATTATTATTTTTATCAAAACAGCGCTCCATTTGTTGCCAGTTGACGTGATCGACCATTAGGTCTAACATTGTTGAGAAGCTGCCGAAAGCGCGAGCTGATACCCCTGCGTGAAGGTTGGTGTTGCTAGGCGTCACAAACGAACCCAGCCTATTTCGAAAGAAAGGTGTTTCGGGACGCGTCGACATCAGAACGTTTTAGACGCCTACCGCCTAGAAGCGACGTCAATTTCAAACAGCTCCGGCCCGGCCATGTTTTGCATTAGAGTGCGTTAATCAAGAAAGCTACAGGGTATTTATTCCCTTATTTAGTGTTACATTTAGCCAATGATCATCCACTTAGGAGTAATGACGCCACATTAGCTTTCGAAAGCTACTGAAGTGTATCACCAAGTCGGGTTGTGATTGGCCGAATTTAGTACACGATCAAGACAACACATTTCTGAGAGGGAAATTCACAAAAATATACCCTTTAAACGTGCTAAAAACAATAACTTAATAACCACCTTGTTGAATGGGGTCCTGCGATAACTGCAGCTTTAATAGTGGAGTAGGCGTTGCCACAAACTTTCGTACAGAATGCGCTAAATAAATCTGTCAACATGGACTGCAAACTGTTAGCGTCAATAAACACATTCCCTCGCTGTCTATTCCATCGAATTTAACAACCTGCCAGGTGAAAGGAACTTGCAACGGGTCCTACCTCTCGATGAACGAATCTTCCGATTTTTTATCAAGTGGTGTTAACTGGAACAAAACTCGCCAGGAATGCTAATGGAACACACAACCCTTCTTGCGTAATGGTCTATTGATTTAAAACAAACAAATGCGATTAATTTACAGCTAGCTTGACCCGTGCATGTTTCACGGTGGATTGAAGTTCCTGGTCTCATCCTCTCTCGGTAGTTTTGTCTTCATAGGAAACTAAATCGCGTTTGCAATATTTAACGGTTTAACTTAACCTTTTATTTTGCTCGTCCACAATGCGACCTGGTGTGACCCGACCCGACCTCCATGCACATGCAGAGTGTTAAAGGGACTTCCCCGCACAGTCTTCTCCCCTCCTCGGAAAAGTCCTTTATTTGCCACAACTCTCCATGTTGGTTCAACGTGACAATGTTAACGTGACTATTTCAGCAAAGTTGCACATCTGTGCTTGACTCCAGGCTAAAAATCCGTATCACTGAGACAGCCAACATTCAGTAAGCAATTTTTCCTGCCAAACTTGGAAACAATTGACCTCGGGGCCACACAGACACAAAATTGTTATTAGTAATTCACGTTCATTCATGGAGGTTATCAGCTCCCGCGTGCGGTGATTGTTCTGCCCATTTTCAAACAATTCAACTCCGTTCCGGAAGTCAGCATCTACGAGTCTTTCCATCGTATCAGGGTGCTAAGAACTTAAGTCCAAAAGTCAAAACCTATACAGCTCGCCCACAATGCCACATTCCACGCAACCAGACACAGTTTGCAAGGTAGCAATGATAAACCTTGTGCACCGCAATTGCTGATGCTCATGGGCCTACATTGTTGCTTATGCTGATACCTAAAGACCAGACGGTATAACTAGATTTGATACATTACAATTAATGTATCAAATCTAATACATTAATTGTAAACTGCGATATCAGAGTGCAGAATAACCGACAGGATCATGACGTCAGTAATGCAAAATCCTACAACAGGAAATGCACGAAAAAAGACGAGGGAGTGTGGAATGCACCCTTAGTAGAAGATCTTGGTGAGGTCAAAAACGGTATGCTCCTGGTAACCACATTCAAGTAACCACAAGTTCATACACACAACAAGATTTTAATTTTCGGCAGCGCTATTGCTGCGTTGTTCACCAAGACGAAGCATAAACGATAGACTAATGAATAAAGATAACAACCATGACTATGAGTAGTTAACAGGACCATGCTTACAGTAAAACGGGTGAAAAACACAATTTAAAATTCGTTTAACAGCAAACGAACGGACACACGATTCATTGTTTACTGTTAATGGCATTTTAAATTGTGTTTTTCACCAGTTTTACTGTAAGTATGGTCCTGTTAACTACTCGTAGTCATGGCTGTTATCATTAGTCATTACTCTATCGTTTGTGTTTCGTCTAGGTGACCAAGACAGCAATAGCTCTGCCGAAAATTAAAATCTTGTGTTTATGAACTTGTGGCAATGTTACCAGGAGGATACCATTTTTGACGTTACCACAAATTAATTTTTATTGCAATCTTGGTGGAGATCTGAACGATACTTGTAGAGAGGATGATGACAGTTGCTCTCCTGAATTTTCGGATAGTTAAATGAAAGATGTTTGTCACCACTACGACTATCTCGTTCAGATAACGAAGAACAACGAGAAACTTCTAATAGATTCGCCAATTTTCGAAATTAGGTGGATTCCCACCCCATGCAAAATGAATGTCTCCTGGTCCTATGTTGTCCGAAAACTTTTTTTTTTGCTCCTTACCGCATAGTTATTTCTTAGCCTGGTAAACTAGAAACTTGTGCTACGTCACAAATTCAGTGAATCCCTTTCCCACACTGTCACATTGCGTGAATCCCCCTACCCCGAGAGGTCATTTGCATTTAGTCCATCGTTGTATTTTTCTGAGACAAAGTTCCATTTTTTTCGTTAAGTTGGAACTGGTAATTGTAATTCAGCAATTGCAATGAACGGCAACAGGATTAAAGTAATTATTAATATTGTTTTTACATTAGGTTGTTGTCAATTTTAATAAATTGCATTGAAAAATTAATTCATTTTCCACACCACTCAAACAGCTGCTCAACTATAGCTTATTTTCCGAAAGCAAGCCCTATTGCGTTCAGTCATCTTTTGTTTTAATGTACATTCCGATCGTCTGAGCCTTATACTGCAGACAGAGCGTCGTGATATTTACAGTTTCATGTAATCAAATATGAATACATGACGCGACATATTAGATTTTCGTCGTAACCGGTTCGGTATTCTAAAGAACATAAAGAGATTACGTACGAATGCAGAAACAGGTATATTGGATGTGATTCCAAATTTGATTTGTAAGGAAGGCCACTAATGCTGTAACTACAGAACGTGTGCAATTAGGGACTCTAGGAATCTAATGTTTTATTTAACACATTTTCTTTGAAACAATTTGAATTGGCATATTAGCCAATGGGAGATACGTTAATATTATTATTGAAAAGTTACATGTGAAAAAAACAGTTTCACCTTCTTTATATTTATTACTATAATGCTATAAATTACTATAAATAATAAAGTCATACCGTATTCTTAGCTTAATGCTTTCGTTAGCCTTAGCAATAACCTTTTAACATTTTTAGGTAGGATGACCAACTATACACAACAGGTGCTGAAATTATCTTCCTTAATAATGATAATGATGCAGTGATGTGGTCATCTTGGCTGAGCGGTGAGAGAGCTCAGCCTGGTTGCTGGAGGTTTGCTGATCTGGTCGAATCCCTGGAAAGGGGACCTTGGCAAAGTCCCTGCCAGGACTGCCGGCCAGGTTATCGTGGCAGGCTACCACGCTCCTTCAGCGGCTATGGGAACCATTCTGGCTAATTCTGGACAATCTTTCAGCCCCTACGATGATCGGAAGTTTCCTGGATCGATTTTTCCCAGGTTGGCACCTCCCTTTACCAGATATTTCTTTCTCTCTAAAAGTCTGGTAATGTTCAAAATTGAGCCGGTTTAGCCATACGAGGGCTGACTTAAGGCTCAACAGAAATAAATAAATAATAAAAAAAAACTACTGAACGATTAGAAAAAGGTCGCGAGTAAGCGCATGTTTCACCGAACTAAGTTTCTTCCATCAAATTTTTGCGCACACTGGCTAACAAACGCTAATTTCCCTTCGCTTCGCTTACTCAATCAGTGCATCCCCTTCAGTCGCTCCTCCCTTGGTTAGCGTACAATTATAAGCAACGGAGTTTCAACTGTTTTAAAAAGTAATAATCTGAATGATGATTTCCTCACGAGAATGTAATTTATTGCTGTGCTTTTTTGCTCACACTGGCTAACACAGTATAGGCCATAACACAGGAGCGAATGGCGTGTTTCGCATCGTGCGGCCTGATCAAAATTGCAACGAAAGTTTTCCTTTTCTTTTTCGAGAAAAATAAAAATTACTTATTGAATGCGTGAATTCAATATTTCTATAACCATAGACCACAAACGAAGGTGATGTATATCATTAACGCTCAAGTTATAGCTGCCTATAGTGTTAGCTAAACACCCTACCTACCGTGAACTAATGACCCATTCCACAGCTTGGACGGGATTCGAACTCGCGACCTTTAGATTAGAGGCCTGACGCCTAAACCATCATTCTTTACTGACTTGATGAAATACTCCAATTTTACAACTTTTAAAATAATACGACGTAATATACTGATTGTGAATACTAATCTAGAATACCTTTCACCCTGGCGACCGCTCGGACTTTTCTTTGTTGTCGTGTAAAGAATGAATGTTCTCGTCCATATACATTACTACCTTGCAAAAGGAAATGTTTTTCCCAGATCACGACTTTACGATCGTAACTATGTACATGTTGGGTCGTCTTTAAAAAAAACATAACCTTTCACTATTTATGCGTATATCACACGGAGGCTCCAAAAACGTCAAACGTAGGGGGAAAATTAATACAGTGTTCCAAAACTGTTACAAAAGCACGCCAACATAGAAGCTACAGCATCTAAAGTCCTAGATGCTACAAGTTTTAGACACTACAGCCTAACAGATTTTTTTCACCTCTTAGATGGCAGGAACATTGTTACTTCTTTTATTTATTTTTACTACCGCTCAGCAAGGTAGAGTTCTTGGCAAGGTAAGTTTTTTGTTTGTTTTATTTTTCAGTATACACAGCAAAAGGAATATTCCGTTAAGCTTTAGGGCATTTGTTTATAGCGGAAATGCTCATTGCATGTCAGTAGCCCTGCAATTTTAAAGATATACTTAAAATTGGGGTCAATACATTAACTTTATTGTGTGCGCGGCATATCTTGAGTCCTGGAAGTATTTTATGAGCGGCTACGTCTTCCTGGGAGCGGCTTTAATCTACGGCCGCCATTGTTTTTGTAACCATCTGGGATATCAACAAGGCACTCTGCTGCCAAAAACGTACAATCGATTATCTGTGTTCGTTTTGCAGCGAACACAAGATAGGCTCGCAGACTTTAATAAGGGTGGATTTAGAGTTGTGCCGGAAGCAAAACTGGTCCAAG
>JAHWFP010156290.1:0-18580 GCA_023313725.1 Lithobius niger
CTATCCAGTGCTGATATACAAAAGCTGGTCCTTATATCCAAACAAGTGCTGATATCCTACAAGGATGCACTAACGCTGCATTAGTAATTAGACGTGTCGTATGGCATAATAAAAAAAATGTGTAATTGATGTATGTTGTTGGGACGGCAGACATACCAACAGGACACTACTAAAACATCTGAATATGTGGTGTACTGAAGAATATCTACTATATTGCACACTATATTAAAAAAAAATTGTCTCGTAACTTTTGCTACTTCGATACGGCAAATGAGCCAGAATCTTGTGTGCGACGATGCCCCATCACTGACCAGATAAGTTTTCATCGGACGCTGATATTGGTTTTCTTATAAAAAAACAAACAAACTGAAAGCTTCGTTGTTTTACAGTTTCCCGTTCCCTTTGTTCTTGTTCATCCGTCTTGTACATTTTTTAAATCTTCGAACACCATATTTTCAGTAAATGCAGCAGGTAATTTGGGGGGGGGGGGGTACGAGAAATCATATTGCACTGAGGGTACGTGAGGTTGACTACTTTAAATTTATTTAGACTTTTTAGGTGTATTAACAAAAGTTAAAATATTCATACGAAAATTTTGACAAATTCCACAAAGAACTTGTTTTACTAGCATTTTATAATTATATTTATTATTATTATTTGTAATTTTAAATCTATGGGTAAAACCAATATCAAACCAATAAAACTTACGTGAGTCTTCCTGTTACGGATTTAAAAAAAAAATCTGAAAGTCAGAGGCCATTAGGGATATCCCGCCCTTCCCTCCCTGGCCAGTCCGCCACCGTGAAAACAGAACATCACTCGCTTTGCTCACTCGTTCAGTAGGAAACAACACCACAAATACGCGTAATAAAATAATTTAATATATTGCACCCGTAAAGCAGCGAGGATAGCGCAGTAATTAACAGCAAAAGTCTATGCGCGCATCACATTCATTGTACCGTCCAGATTCAAGCATAAAAGTTCGGTGTACCATCCAGATCACCACAAAGGTAAGTGACGACTCACTTTGTATTTTTCTGCGCAATAAGAGAGGAGCCACCTCGATGTCTAAGTATAGTCTCTAACCGACCGCAATGTTGAAGAGCTGACTTGCCGAAATGCGCAGTTAAACGCATTTGTCAGCGGCAATTTTTCGTTTGAGCGCACACCTTTACGCTGACGTAGGGCTGACGTCATCCACTGATCGTGTACTATCGGACGACAGTTTTTCGCTCAGAGATCTCGGTGGAGGTTAGTACACTAAAAACGTTGTAACTAACTTCTATATAGAGCATAATACCTTTTATCCTTGCGCACTTCAACTCTCCCACCCACATACTTCAATTTCGTCGGATCAGGATTGAACAAATGTGTTTGGTTTTTGAGGAGATGTCGCTGAACCGATTTGCCTTCACTCGTGTGACACGTCGAATTATAAACGGGTGCTGATATCTAAAAGCGTGAGGCCGATATAGATTTCGACAGAGCCGTCAGGTAGCCGGCTAATGTACCTTATGTACCGGTAATCACCATTTACTACACAAGTGAATTGTTGGAGGCCTGCAACACGTATTAATTATAATCGGGCTGTAAAGCTTGACTTCATAATGACCAACTGAGCAAAAATCATTAGAGCTCGTATCCCCATAATCACAGCCCTGAAGGTACACGAGTAAAAACGGATTAGAGTTCACTCGAACGCAACGAACTATAATTTGAACTTCAGTACCAGGGAACAAAAACTGTTTTTGATCAATGGTTATGTCAGAAAGAAAGCCCAGTTTAAGTTTGAAAAGTTTAATGTTTCGGTGTTCAGGCGTGCACGCGTAATTTGTGTATTATACAAACTTTTTTAATATTTGTCTGTGTTTGTTGTTTCATATATTAGGTCTGTTTCGTGTGAGTGGGTATATGTGTATTTTGAGTGCATTTATAATTTGTGAAAGAAGCAGACTCCTAGTTAAGGCAGTTTTTTGCCTGTTTTTGTGTTTGAAGGTCGTTTGAGGTGGTTATTTCTAGTTCGTTTGAGTAATTACTTGTTCATTTTGTGTATGCATTTTTATCTTTCAATTTTGCAGCGTTTTCCTGTTTATGGCGTCTATTTTGTTGGCTTCCATTTTGTTGTGTGTGTTTGTGGGTTTACGTTTTGCGAATTGGAGTTCAAATTTCGTTGCGTTCGAGTGAACTCTAATCAGTTTTTATTTGTGTACCTTCAGGGCTGTGAGTATGGGGATACGATCTCTAATGTTTTTTTTCTAAACGGCGCCGTTTTTTACTCAGTTAATTTGTTGGCTTAAACGGTTAAACCGAAAATGACCTTGACGGCCGGTTTCAAGGTCAACGAAAAACTAACTCCGGAAGTATCAGTGATAGGGGCATGATGTAAATTGCAAACTTGTAGAGGACGAAGACATGACCTCAACAAAACACAAATCGGTTCAAATGTCAAAGAGATACAGTAAAAACAATATGGGTCTTGCAGCCCCATTGCAGGGCTTGACCACAACCCACCCTGAGGTAGAAACACAGACAGGCACCAATAGGAAATCTCTACCTCAAGGATTAATGCAAACAGGCTTTTCATGGATCCACCAGGTCTGCCTGCTACCCTTTTGCTGTACGTACAGTGGTGCCTGTCTGTGTTTCTACCTCAGGGTGGGTTGTGGTCAATTCCCACAATGGGGCTGCAAGACTCATATTGTTTTTACTGTATCTCTTTAACATTTGAACCAAGTTCTGTTCTGTTTGCTTTGTTGAGGTCATGTCTTCGTCCTCTACAAGTTTGCAATTTACATCGTGCTCCTATCTCTGCTACTTCCGGAGTTAGTTTTTTGTTGACCTTGAAACTGGCCGTCAAGGTCATTTTCGCTGTAACCGTCTTATGGCCCCCTGGATGTTCCAACGTATTCCATGGCCATGTTCAACGTATCTGCAATACTAGGGATGATATTGAGCAGCAACACTTGAGATGAAACACCCTGTATACATATTTCGAAGGTTAAAATGTAGGCTTCGTTATTCAACATACCGCCACCCCCTCCGTCCTGTTTGTCATGCTCGTATTTCTTTGGCTCCCCTCTCCCCCAACCTCACTCGTCGATGGTATAGTGCCGTCAAAAAAAATTAATATTGAAATTTACGTTTTACTTCCTACTTTCAAAGCTTTCTCAATTATAAAACGGTAAAAAATATACTTGGCATACTTACGCTTCTTTTAATGTACAATACATAAAAACTACATTTTCAGAGTTTGCCAGGTCTTTTTTTTCCAATTTGTTTTACTGTTCTTACTTCATACTCTTGAAATAGCAGAGATAACTATTGTCAGTACACGAACAGGAGCTCTGTGTGTACAACAATTACTGGATAAGCTTTGAAAATAGAGTATACATGTTGTGTTTATGCTGGGAGGGTGAGTGCCAGTATAGTCTTTCATAACACCCCTCATGATATATAGCAGGCTACTGAGTTGCTTTTTGTTTTAATATTCGATCTTTTTTTTTAGCCAATTTAGCCTTGGATAATGACGCCGACAGCTTAAGCTTCAAAATATAGGTACTAAGCAGTGTTGTTCATGCTGAGTGTAGTACTTTTTTTACCATTTATTTTTAAACAGTAAATTATTCCATAAAAGATACACATTTTTGAAGAATTACCTTGAACAATTTTTTTTATTTACAGCTATCTGGGCGAGGCCTGTCCATATGGCTCCTCCTTTTTGGATTACTCATAATTGTTGAAGAAATTCATGGGAGGGGATCAAGTTCGAGGGGATCCAGTTCACGGGGATCTAGCTCAAGGGGAAGCTCCTCCAGTTCAAGGGGAAGCTCCTCAAGTTCAAGGGGAAGCTCCTCAAGTTCGAGGGGAAGCTCTTCCAGCTCATCCGGTTCGAAACCATCCAGTTCAAGTGGGAGCTCTTGGCCGAAGCCACAGCCAACTGGTGTGCGCAAAACTACATTTTCATCCTCACGGTCAGTACCAGGTGGAAACAGAGTCACAGCAAAACCCACACCAAGAAGTTATGGTCAACCAGCTCAGCGTCAGACACCAAGAAGTTACGGTCAGCCTCAGACACCAAGAAGTTATGGTCAACCAGCTCAGCCTCACACACCACGGCCCAACTCCAACAACTGGAATGCAAAACAAACCCCTAGAACGCAGCAATGGCCAACACCCCAAAGTTTTGGTCAGCCCGCTCAACCCCACACGCCACGACCAAACTCCTTCAATAACTGGAACGCAAAACCAACGCTCAGAACCCAACAGTGGCCAACACCACGGAGTTTCGGTCAACCAGCTCAACCCTACACGGCAAGGCCAAACCAATACGGTCAGCCTCAAAGCCCCAACTGGCCATCAAATTCATATTCCCAACCATGGAGACCCCCAAACAACAACCTTTACAATTCGAATAACCAACAAAGGCCACCACCATACCAGAATTACGGCATGCAACAACCCATGTATCCACAGCAGCAACGTGCTCCTTGGCAAACGGCAAACACTCCTCACTACGGAATGCAACCGGGAACACAGCAATGGGGAGGACAAGGTTGGCAGCAACCGGCTGCAACCACCATCATTGTCAATAATCCCTCACAGTTTGGCAGTGCTGGTTCAACTTCCTCATTTCAGCAAAAATTCCAAACGGTCGCCAATATGATGACCATGTACAACTTTTACCATAACATAAAATCATCGTGGTCAAACAACGGTTACAATAACCAGCGGAACTATTACAACCAGGGTCCCTACAACCACCAAGGACAATATAATAACCAAGGACCGTATAATAACCAAGGACCCTACAACAACCAAGGACAGTACAACAACCAAATACGATATAACAATCAAGACCAGTACACTTATCAAGGCACCCCAGAACCATACGACAACTGGAGGCAGCCATCTTCACCAGGACAAAATGACTCCCAGAAAAGGCCAGAAAACATGATACCGCCTGATGACAACATGACACGCTACGTTCATCATTGGTTTCCTGAGCCTCCCAACTACTATGCAGATTTCTACAGTAAGTAACAAATATTTTTACTTTTAGTCTTCTGTGCAGCCGTACCGGCTGAGAAGACTATTGCAACGACTTTGTCCGTCCGTCTCTATATTAGGCCTATCTGCTACTTATGAAACTAAAACTGCCGTTAAAAAAATTAGGCCTAAAAAATGAAAATTAGATCTAAAATCACGTTACCGTGGCAACGTCAATAGTTAATACGAGTCGCTGTTGCAGCGTGTCTCCTGTCCCTTCCCTATCTACCACTGATCTATATTAGGCTACGTTGCGCATTACGTTGTAACACTGTAACTGTGTGCGCGGTGGCATACCGTGTTGCAAAAATGAATAGGCTTACTGTATACAATCCAAATCTCCGTTAGTTGCTACTTATGAAATTAAAGTTGTAAATTAGGCCTAAACGCTGACAATTATGCCTAAAACGTAAAATAGGCTTAAAAGCTAACAAATTTGTAACGGGCAATTCTGATGGTTACTGTTTTTAGATTATATAATAGAGATAGCTATTGTAGTGCATGATAGACGTGTGCGCCTCAACATTGGAAGTGGAGTAACTGTACAGAATACCAATGCGACTAGATAGTCGCTGTAGCCCCTTGTTTGATGCTTGTAATGTTGTTGATTTATTTGTATATCTGCTTGCTTTACGCCTTATTTAAAGTAAGCCTTTTAAAAAATAAATTTTACGTAAATTACGACATTCTGCAACTAATCTAGATGCACTATAGTGTATCGCAGCCAAGTGGAAAGGTGACCACTAGCAGATTGTGTCTTTTACCTGTAACGACCTTATAGCTGATTTCAGCGTACTGGTGTAAATTCCCCATGCGGTAAAAATCTTTGCAAATCGTTGGAATCTAGTGTCTTGGGTCCAGTAACGAAGAAAACTTTAACATTAAAGTGTGGGAACGTGTCCTTTATGGAGATAAAGTTCCCTCAATAACGTTGATTTGCTAGCTAGCTAGCTAAGGACAGGGTTCCCATATTAATTCTCGTTGGGTCACGTCAACAGCTTGTTAGGGAAAGTTCGCTTATTTAAGTTTTGGCACACAGGTAAAGAGTAGTACGGGGAAGTACCTTTTTCTAAAATGATGGCTGCAGCTAGAAGCACGTAGTCCTGAAGCGGAGAGTAAATTGCAAAATTATCGTTGTTACCATTGTTCGCATTGTCATTGCATTGTTTGCATTGTCAACAATCTATTATAACATGCTTAAGTGTTATTCACGCTTCGTTTCAGTACTTTTATTGTGAGAATACATTTTTGTTGGCCATGGCTCTACTGTATAAAGTATTGAATTGAATGAGAGCGCATGGCCTATGACCCAGACTGGGTATTAAATAAATCAACGGCTCACAAAAAACAACAAATCCCCACTAGGAGACTGAAGAAGAGTTGGAAACAAAATGTAGATCGTGAGCACAGGGTCCAATCAAGTAGGAAAAAAAGTAATTTTTTTTTTGATGTGTCAAGTAATGTGTTTAATGTGTTTAATGTGTTTTAGTAATGTGTCAAGTTTCCTGGTTTATCTAGAAACATGCTGGTGTGGCGCCGCCAAGTAGACGATCGGCCATGTAGATGAGACTAATTGTGATCGAGTGAGCAATTCCAGCTTCATTGCGTAATTAACAATAAGCTCAGGAGGAGCAACTGAGGGCGACGAAGCGTTGATTGATTGAGAGAAGGATCGAAATCAGTGTTTGTTAGCCAGTGTGCTCAAAAATGGGATTGAACAACCTGAAGCAAGATGTGAAGCATAGATATACAATAAACTGGCTAAACAATGTAACCGGCTAAACAATGTAATGGCTAATTAGGCAAAATGGCAAATGTGAAAATTATGAATGAGAAAATTTATAGACATAAAATTCTTCCAGAAAAAAAGGAAGAGGTGACGATAAGACCTCGTGACCTATTATACATACACAGTCCTATGAAAGTTGTGATATCCACCCAAAACCAAAACTGGTATAAGAGAAGCCGCCAAGTTTCCAAAAAGGGTCAGCCTTGATAGTAGTTATGTCATTCAACCTGGGAACGACCGCCAAGGTTAATCCTATTAGTCAAGTTAATCGTACCGAATAATACTTTGGACGTTAAATGAAAACTTGAAGATTGCTACCGCGAGTAGCAACGTTCTAGTTTTCATTTAAGTTTCGAAGTATTGGTCAGTGCGATTAATTTGGCTAATAGGATTAAACTTGGAGGTCTGTCCCTTCTTGAATGCTATCACAACCTTCAAAGGCCGACCCTTTTTGGAAACTTGGCTGCTTCTCTTATACCAGTTTTGGTTTTGGGTGGATTTACTCTACTATATTAATACCGTAAGCGAGAAAGAAGCATTATCAGCAAACAATTAAATTTCATCGTTACAAGTAAAAGTAACGTTATTTTTCATTCTTTGTACACGTGTGATGTCTTTGCTACAGTGCCTAACAATTCTTCAAAACATTTGATTGTTGATGGGTTGTTGTAAATTTATAAGGGAAGAGGAGCGTTCGACCGCGGGTCGTGGCTTCTATGCAATAAATTGAATTGAAAGAACCCATGTTTCAGCTGATCGCATAGTATAGGGTTTCAAGCTACGTTGTTAATTTCGAGGCCATGACAGCTAGAAACGATAGAATGGCTTATTTATTTCATAGATGCATGGCTTTCAGAGCTAAGCTGATTTGTTTTAAAGTAAGCAGCAACAATCATTGCGTGCGCGACCGTTGATACTTGGTAAATGAAAAAAATTATAATTGCAACAATAATAACCCAAATGTGCCCCCTTTTGTGTGGAATGTCGCATTGTCGACGTTTTGACTTAAATTTTAACTTTCGTTGATGAGCAAAAAAAAAAAATGAATGTTTCAGCTAAAAGCAGACTACTTTTTTAAGCAAACGAACGACAGTTGAACAATTTCGTGGTGGCCGGTACCGAGACGAATTGTTTCAAAGGATTAGCTTACAGCAGGGGCTTACTTGCTTACTGAATGCTAACTTTCTCAATGAAAGGTTTTTTTTTAGCCCTCGGGGGAGGGGGGAAGGATGGCGTGTGGGCGGGAGAGGGGTGCCGGGCGCCAGGGAGATATGCACAGCCCTGGTGCTGGAGAGGGGGTGGGGGGTGGTCGGGGGCCCAGAAGGGGCCTGAGGAGTGAGGATGGAGTGGGCAGGGGGAAGAAATTAAAAGCGCCAGTTACTTTCCTAAGACGACAAACCACCGGGAGAAGCTAAATCTGGAAACTTCTAGCACGGGTCCAGCTAGCGTGTTACTTAAGAAGTAACAATGTTTCAGTTTTCATTTAACCTTCGAACTATTAGTCTGTGCGATTAATTTGACGAATATTTCGGTGTGTTGATATCACTCCTTTTAAGGGCCGAACCATTTGAAACTTGGCGGCCCTTCTACCAGGTTTTGTTTTTGGTACGATTTACATTACTTCTCTATGCAGAGTACACTTACTTGATGTTTATCATCCGTGAACCAAGTTTCTGTAAGTTACAAATGTTTGCAAGCGAGGTTAAAGGAAACACGAAGAGAACCTACTTTAACTCATATATTCTTTGAGACATCTACATTCGCCAAAATGCACTTATGGCTCATGAATTATAAGTGCATTTTGGCGAATGTAGATGTCTCCAAGAATATACGAGTTAAAGTAGGTTCTCTTCGTGTTTCCTTTAACCTCGCTTGCAAAACATTTGTAACTTTCAGAAACTTGTTCGTTCACGGATGATAAACATCAAGTAAACGCACCCTGCAAAGAGAAGTAATTAACTTACGAAATCCTGGAACAGAGCAATATCGTTTTTCTACAAAGACTGGCAATTAGTTTGAAGAGGGGAAAATGAAACAAGCCTGGACTGGTCTCATTGCTGTGTTATCGCTCATGAATTATAAGATAGCAGTGAGACCAGTCCAGGCTTGTTTCATTTTCCCCTCTTCAAACTAATTGCCAGTCTTTGTAGAAAAAGGATATTGCTCTGTTCCAGTGATTTTGTAAGCGATTCGTCTTTATCCCTTGTAATCGTACTGTGCTGCTGGTGATGGGTGCCCAAGAAAGATGGTGGACAAACGTACGGCACACACTTAATTTGTCTTGGTGCCACTCTAATTTTGGGAAAACAATTCTGAAAGTTAAGTGGCAAAACACAAAGACCTCGCATATGTTTGCTTACCAAATGTTTTCACTGAATGAAGTCACCACATGCAAATTTGAGATGGGGTGGAATACGAAAACTACAACAAAAAGTGTGGGGGAATTAGCGTGAACAGTCGTGATTTGCGCTCCCTGGCCAAAATGATTTTATGCAGCTTGTGAACTACGTGAAATATTTCAGGTGCTTTTCAAAGTGCTTTGTAAAAAATTTGCATTCATGTGGCCATGTAAAGGTTGCGATTTTCCCAAATTGAATTTGCTTTCCCCGTCAACCAACAAATTTGTCAAGTTCTGTAATGTCATCGATACTGGCGAAAATTTGGTTGCTCTTTTTAATGGGTTAATGTGCTTCCTTATTTTCGTGTTATTATGCAGCAAAAGTCAGAACAAACACCAATTTTGAAACCCATTTACGTATTCTTGCATTTTTTTTTTACTGAAGCAGTTCTTTTGTATCTTCTACGAAAGCAAGGCCGTATCCAGGAAAATAATTTGCTCCCTGCTATGCAGCGTTCCAACTTAACAACTAAATTCTTACACAAGACAGCGGGAGGCTATGCGGCCATATTGGATTGGGAACACTAAAACTAAAACCATACTGCCACTATTCGGCAGCTGGTGCTCACGTTAACGTTTTGGGTTGCCGACGTATTTCAGAATCTTATTTACGTTGATTTTTATTTGTTTGCAATTCTGTTATATATCACTATTACTTAAAAAGTTGGCATTATTGGTCAAACTGTTCTATGTTTTGTGAGCAGTCTTTCTGGTAAGTTGTAAAATCCGATACGCACGTTATATCTAGACAATAATGTCTTTGTTAGTCCAAGTTTAGTTGGGGGTTCACGGGGGGGGGGGGGGAGGCTGACTTTGGGCCTGCATGACAGTGCCTGAAGTCTACGAAAAGAATTATAGTAATTTTTCCCCCATCTATATCATTAATACATATTAGGAACAAAATTGGACTTAAAGTTGTATACGTAGTACTATTGTCTATAATCTAACTATAAATTATTTCTTACAGATTTTTCTGAATCGTCAGTATCTCTTTACGATGCGTCTAGTGATGGATGTTGCAGCGGGAAAGTCTTCAGCTTTAAGAAGACGATACAGAAGAACTGCTGCGGAACGAAAGACTACGACCCAAACCATTACGTTTGCTGTGATGGCAAGACCCACATGAAGCGAGCCGACTTCACTTGTTGTGGTACTGACTATTATAATTACGAGGGATCCCTGTGTTGCTTCAAACCGATGGAGGGACCGATAGTTGTCCGTCTGCCTTTCGATATCAGCACCAATTCGTTGCGCAAACAACAAACCAGCTGTTGTGGCGAACAACTCTTCAATGTAGAAACCCATGTTTGCTGTGCCGCACAAAATGGGCAGTCTTACAGATTAAATACATTCCCAAAGGTATACGGCAATGATACTCGCTGCTGCTACGGAAAAATTATAAATGAGAAATCGACAAAATGTGAGAATATACTTCCTGCAAATGCAGTTAAGAAAGAAGGTGGTGATAGTCCTTACCCACAAGCGGTTGGCATGTGTGCTAACAACATCTACAATCCCGAAAAAAAAATCTGTTGCACAACGTACAGTTACGTGAACCAAGTCCTAACCTACAACCAGACCCTATTCAACAAGCCAAATGAAACAACCGCTTGTTGTGCCAATAACACATACGACACAAAAACAGAACTTTGTTGCTCTGGAAAAGTGTTTGGAAATGCCACTGGCAGAAGCTGTTGTGGTGAAAGTCCTTACCATACTGCCACCGAGTGGTGCTGTCTCGGAACCAATCTTACGATAACTTCTAATGACACAGCAGGAGAAGACGGATGCTGTGGCGAAGAAATGAAAGCTTATTCGTCTAAAAAACAAATGTGCTGTGGAAATTCCGTTCTGGACATTCCAAATGTTAACGAAACCTTTAGGTTTGGTTGCTGCGTAGACCCTAACAGCAACGAAACGGCTAAAACCTTTGATCGATACGCAGAAATTTGTTGCAATGGTGAAGTCCACAAGATTAACGGTTCCTATCAACAGGCATGCTGCGGCAAGGAAGTAATGTCCGTTACATATTCATTCTGTTGCGCGGATAAAATCCTACCAAAAACAAGATTTGCCTCTTGTTGCAATGGCACAAATGTATACAACCCGTCAACACATCTGTGTTGCAATGCCAAGACCGTTGTGAAGCAGTCTTCCCAGCAGGCTTCGTGCTGTGGCGATTTGCCGTTCGCGGAAGTAACCGATATTTGTTGTCACAATCCTATGACTGGAGCTTCTAAAGTAGAGCCAAGGCGAAGTCCTCGGATGCAATGCTGCGACACTAAGCCTTTCGACGAATCGACTCAGACCTGTTGCGAAGATGAAGTCATTGACAACAACGGTTCTTCTATTTGTTGCATGCAGTTTGATCCCTTGATTCCGCGCATGGCCCACGCTGTTCAGAAAAAGAAGGGTGACAACAGTTTCTGCTGTGGCCTGAAAGTCTACAATCCTGACACCGAACTTTGCTGCAATCTGACTGTTTTTGCGACTCAGGGTTCCGCTTCGGATGCAAGCTGCTGTGGATCTGTCATGTACAAACCGAAGAGTCAACTCTGTTGCAATGGCGTAGTGCAGGAGAAGAAATACATAGAATCGGCATGTTGTGGTGAAAAAGTTTATAGTGTGACTAGTGACGTTTGTTGCGGGAATGTTATTAAATGGAAAGGCGCTAAAACAGACCCTACCTGTTGCTTCCCAGGGATGGAAGATGTTTAAATAAATTGCTATCGATATTGCAAATAAATAATAAATTACTGACGTTGTCTAGTTTTTAATTTAGAACAATTCTCGTAAATAAGCAAATTTAGCTTACGAAAATATGTTGATGTATGTATTTTCAGGGTGGAAGTAAATTCAAAACGGGTGGGCTTTGCACGTCCACAAATGAAATCACGTTTAAAAATGTCTGCAGACTTTTTAAACTAAACCACAATTCACAAGGTCTAGGGTAAATGAAGCAAATATCTGCATTAAAAACTGGCCTTGTTATAATACAAAACATTAAAATGAGAAAAAAGAACGTACCAACTGCCCTGACGGGAACTCGAACCCAGAATTACTGCCTAAATTCTAGGCTGGCTGTCTAACCACTGTGCTACCGGGTTGCAGGCCGGACCTTTCTGAGAGGTGACCTAAAAGTCCCAAACATGGACAAAAATAGGGAAAGCAACTTGTTTCTTACCGCCACGAAAACAAATCACACAAGATAAAGGATAAATGAACCAAACAGTCTTCATTAAAGATTGCCCGCTTGTGAGAATACAAGATAAAGAACCAAGTTGCTTTTCCTCTGTGTTTGTAATACATTTGTGACCTTCGGGCCACCACAGGGCTACTCTGTAATACAGATTGTTAACTTCGTTTAATTTTGTTGTTGTTTGTACATTTATACGCTTAAAATGGTAATGTGTCGTCCCGGAAACACATTTTTTTCCCCCGTAAACAGTTCAGATATGGAGGCCGGATCTTGCTTTGTTACTTAGCACCCACTAGTGGCGATTATGTGCAAATTAACTTTATTGCTGATCAAATGTTGTTGTAGTTCGGTTGGGTTGGGTTAGGTTAGGTTAGGTTAGGTGACTTAAGTCGGATTAACCGAGTTGTTTCTGTACGCTCCTGTGCTGCGTGGAGAGCTATGTAACGAGTTTTGCTGAACTGTTTACGAAAAAAATTATGCTTCTTGGAACCCAAGGCGTTTTAAGATCTAGAACACATGACGTCCATGTATACCAATAATAATTATAATACATTTGCATGTCTTGCTATGGATTTTTAGTGTATTCCATAAACGAGATGCAATTTTATTATAATTCATACTTGATTTAAGCAGTGGAAGTCAGGCTTTCGGGGTCTGAATGTGCCCAGGGATCTAGGGTGAAACGTTACTTGTTAAGTGTGTAAACGTGCATACGACACAACTAAAAACGTTTGCCAACATTTTAAAATATTATTTTGTTTTGTAGTCAGTCAAGTCAAGCTCATTAATTTTGAATTCGGCTTAGGAACAACAGCCATGTTGTTAGGGAATTTACTCGTCGTTTTATTGACAAATCCACAACGAGGTAAATTATTTCTTCCCTTTGTGTGCTTTTGTGATTCCTTTGTGATAGCCATAAAACCAACACACAATTAGGCACGATTAGGTCGAGTCTCTGATTTTGATGACTTTGCACTACGAACAGCAGCTAATCACTTAATGAGAAAATTCTTTAACAACTGTGACCGTCATTTTAAGTTGAATTCGTTCAATGCGTTGCACTTTCCACTTTGACTTTATTAGATTCCCTGGCATCTTAATCTATTCTACGAACCATTTTCAAAAAGTTTTTGAAAGTATTAAACTAAAAGCTCATAACCGAACGTAACAGTTTCAAGCATGCACAAACATCACCAAACTTATAAACGCCAACTTAAATTCTTTTAATTATCTTTACAATGGAAGAGTAACTGTTCAAATTAGAAATAAAGTTGCTGAAATGCTTCAGAAAGTTTGTGGCTGTGGTTCAACTTAACCTATTACAAGAGGCCATAGCTCTAGCAGATGCTTTAGCATTGTGAGTCTACATGGCACAATCAACATAGCTTTCCGGTAAACAACTTATTCGGCGTTTACGGGTGATTTGTGAGATGGTAACTCGAGTCTTTTTTGAAATCTTGTAACCCAGCTGAGCTAATTCCTGAGCATCGAACACTGAGAAAACATTCCTACCTGACTTTAGTTTTGAAAGGGGTGGGTTGAATTCCGAAGTTGCGCCCTGTGGGTTTTTTTAGTGGAGCAATGTTTCGAGAAGATGGTGCCAAGGTCAACCCCGAGCAGAGTTTTACATGTTTGAGGTATGCATCCTATGTTGTATCTTATTTCCATGTTAGTAAGGCCAAGGACGCCAAAAACACTCCTGCCTGAAGTTGATTTTGAAAAGGTGGGTTGAATTCCGAAGTTGTGCCCTGTGGTTTTTTTAGTGGAGCAATGTTTCGAGAAGGTGGTGCCGAGATCGAGAAGGTCAACTCCGCGCAGACTTTTACATGCCTGAAGCATGTTTCCTCTGTTGAATCTCATTTCCATGTTAGTAAGGCCAAGACAGCGATGCCAGATCGCACGCAGGAAATGGCAACCTTTTTGTAAAATGCTTAATACATTCAGGCTTGGCTACCAATTTTATTACAAATCTCTTCATGTTCTGGAGAAAAAATTTAGGTGCCGTTCCCAGCGAGCGATCAGGAATCGCTGTCTTGGCCTTACTAACGTGGAAATGAGATTCCAAACATCGGCAGAATGTAAACAATTCGTCAATCCCTGACCGGAATCTTTTGAAACGGAACCTTTTGTTTACATTTTCAGTAATGAAATACACTCGAATCGTAGAGTAGCGTTGCAATCTTAGTCCAGATCACTGTCAAAGTGATGCAAGAAACAATTCAAAATTTAAAACTACCTTTGGTTCACGGAATTGTAAGCAACCATCTACAGATTTGGTACAGATCTGCAGGTCATTTGGGTCACTTGGATCACCGCGTCATTTCGGTTATTTTGGCAGCTATTTTGTGGTTGATCACTGGGTCACCGGATCAAGAAACTCAATCAGGTGGTGATCCGTAGTGTCCCAGTGACCTGGAGGAAACCACCGACCTGGAGCGACCCTGAAATCAATGCAACTTTATACGTTACAAGTTTCAGGTACCCCTTCCTAGCCTGCCGATTTTTCACCTTGGCCTTCTTTCGAAATATTTGTTATTTTGGAACCAATTATTAATGATCAATTATGCTGATTTTAGCTTAGCAATGCAGTGTAATTTAGAGATATACCCATGAAGGTTGAAGTTATAGGAACTTTACTATTTAAATTTGTATTACCAATTCAAGAATAAAAAAATTCCCTTCCCCCGCCCCCTTAAATTTCCGGTCATCATGAACTAAAGGTAGGGAGCCAAAAGTCAATTTGAAAACTGTTCACTTGTTGTTGTTGTTCTTCTTCTTCTTCTTGTGTGCAACCGTTTCTAAAAAAAAAAAAAAACTACTGCACCTATACCAAAAATCTGAAACAATGATCTAAGTTAGAAACTTCCTACATCCTCAGAGAGACCACTTGTTCAAATGGTCGAACCCTTCCGGATTTGCGGACCCTGAACAATTAGTTTGATAGTTTTACATTGTTTTAAACATTGTCATTAGGGAACAATGCCAATCAGCAAACGCCAGCCGGAAAAAAAAAGGTTTCTAAGGGTTTAACGACCGTTAACCACTCCTGGTCATCTGCCCGAAGCCCTAAGGCCCTATGTCTGCAACAGCCAGATTCCCAGGTGGTCACCCACCCAAGTATCAATCCAGCCCAATGCTGCCCAGCCGAAAGGCATAGACTGAACAATAAAAAATGTAAACAATGCTGGTGAGCCAACATTACCAGCATTGACCAGCATTACCCTGATTACGAATTAGAATATTTTACTCGGCGTTTGGTGTAAATTTAAAGTAACATTAATTGCAGTTTTTCCAGTTTGTAGTCGATATTAGTGCATGCCAATAAAAAAGGTATACGAATTACAAACAAAAACGTCCAGTGTGCAGTAAAAAAAGGGTTACACCATTGAAATTACACTTTACTTTTAAAATGTATGCGGATAAAAATTGATGGCTTTGAATTGAAATAGTTGCATCTGTCTATGCCTAGCTACTACGTCTGTTGTCCTTTAAGATTTTTCATTTGTAGTGTACAAACACAACAGCACTAAACAGCTGCAATTTTCTCAATTCTACATTTGATTATTTAAATAAAAAATAATCAATTTTTATCCGTGCACATTTTAATAACTAATGTGAAACTTCAATCATATAACCTTTTTTACAACACTCTTGCCGTTTTCTTTGTTATTACTCGGTCTCTCACGTTTAAGGCGAAATTTCGATACTTAACTTCTCCGCTGTCTTTCAACATTTCCCACTGAAATTTGGTATATGACCTTTGTGGGGCTTCGCCAACACGTGTACCAACTTTTATTAATTTCCGATTTGACACATGGGAGATTTGGATTTGAGCTGGAATTGTGATTTTCATTTTTGGCCTGTTCTTACTACTTGTCGGCACGACATGTTTCTGCTACGCTCTCTACAGATGAAACTATTTGTCCTATATGAAGCTGGTTCTTAGCTCATTTTGCAGGTATTGCTCTGTACATATGGTCTTTCCATAAGGCCTTTTCTAATTTGGTCAGTGTGGTTCAGGGGTTACGGAGATCTAAACAACCAGATTGATTGTTTTAAACATCGTCATTATGCAATAATGCCAATTAGCAAACACCAGCTGCAAGACGTAGACTGAAGATTAAAGGATTTGTTTCTATATTGGTTTGTGCATACCGTAATTGATGAAGATACAAAACATCAAAACAAGCTAATAAACGGCGTAGCACGATTTAGAAAACAAAAACGAGCTCGTTTGATGCTTTAGGTTAGGTTTAACTCAACCGAAGTCAAAACAGAAAAGGGACACAAATACACTTTCCCGTTAAGGTTCTAGATGCTGCAGCGTTGAAACCTCATCCACGTGAAACCTTACTGCTGTCTGTATCCATTACACCATTACACACGTAAATACCCACGTTTTAAAACCCAGAGACCAAATTTCAAAACTTTTCACGGTCAAACAAACGAAGAACAGGCTGAAGCTACACACACTCGATACGACAACTTTCTTGGCCAAATTTTTTTTTCAGTGTTCTTCAGTCACATCGTCTACTTATCGTTTATCACCCCACTGATGATGCATATATCATTTTTCAACATTTTTCTAGCACGTTTTCAGGGATGGAATTTCATTATTACTTACAAGTACATTTCCATGGTTTTCAATGACCGCGCACGAACCCGGAATTACCTGTCGAGCCGTGCTAAGCACATAACACATAAGACAATTTCCAGCAATGCCGTTTAGCTAAGTAGAATGCGTCAATCATTAGCTGATCTACCGTGTGCAAAAGTAAAAATGGTAAAAACCATTGAATACAGCAGTAAGGTTTCACGTGGACTAAACAGCACAGCAACACTGCAGCATCTGGAACCTTACAGGAAAGTGCATTCCAGATGCACGTGGAGCGAGGTCCAGATTAAGGGGGAGGCACGTGGGATGAAGTCTAGTGGGGAGATGGTCCCATAGCATGAATATAGATTTTAAACGGAATTTGGTAGAATATATCATGACCTTTGGTGATACAATGTACATGGTTTGAGTTGTACTGGGGTATGAGATAACCTGGTGTGGAGGGGGACCCGTACTGAGGTGAGGTCCGAAGGGAAGGGGGTGGTCGGTACGTGGGGTGAGTGTAGATTTTACACGGAATTTGGTTGAATTTACATGATCTGGGGGGGGGGGGGTGAGGCTGTGGGTGGACGAAAGGGAGAGGTGTTTTTTTTGGTAGACCAGTTGTGTGAGATGGAGGGGAAGGGTCGGGCCGTGAGGCGCGCGTATAGATTTTACATGGAATTTGGTAAAATTTACATAGCCTGTTGGGGTAATAGTCTTGTGGAGGGGGGGGGGCGGTGATATTTAAAAACGGGAGTTTATGCCCCCCGCTTCTCTCCTTCCGCACAAAAATATCTGAAGCCAGGGCCACTATAACAAATGGTGTTTAACCCCAGTAATGAACTAAAATATTGACTATTCGAGGATATCCTTGCTCAGATGTATAAATATGGGTCGCAGTGAATTTTAAGTACAAAAGAAAACGAAATAAAGACTTCTGGATTTAAAAAAAAAATTGCCGAATTTTTTATTAAAAAAAATTAAAACTATAGCAGTAACCAATTCAATGAAATTTTCTTTTGTATTCAGACATTCCCCGAAGGTTACATTAATTTGTTTGGGTGGGTGGAATAGCCTAAATCAACTACAGTCAAGATATGAAAGCTTATGCCTGTGAGACAGGCGTAGTTTCAATCCAAACCTTGAAAACAAAAAAAATTAAGCAAGCTTTATTTTTTTCCTGTAAAAAGTAGGAACCATACGTTAAACATGACATGACGCACTAAAATTTAAAAAATTCATAAACTCCGGAGGTCGTTTCATCGCAGACCAAATCCTCCGTGTTAAAGCTTAGCGCATGCGTCGTACATGTCTTGGCATGTGTGGTCGCGCACACAATGAGCCCACACCCGTAGTTTCACGATTGCTTACGTGATACGTTTTAGGATTACAGAAATCTCGATGTATATAGTAGCGCGCCCACTCAGTCGTTGTTTCATACTTATCTGTTTAGGGTAAATAAAAAAGTACGGTCAAAAAACACTATTGCAGCGCCATTTTTCGCATGATCATGCCTGGCCTTGCGAAAAGTGCATGTTAACATGGAAGATT
>JAHWFP010156292.1:1050-26747 GCA_023313725.1 Lithobius niger
TAGTGGAACTGGAACAAGAACTTCATACGCAATGACACCGTACTATCTTCAGTGGTCATCAAAATAGGTATGTCTGGATAAAGTATACCCACAAAAAAATGTATATCCAATTACGATTGCTACGGTAGTGGAACTGGAACAAGAATTTCAAAACGATGGCATCGTACTATCATCAGTGGTCCTCAAAATCGGTATGTCTGGCTGCAGGGTGATCCTTAGAATATCAATTTAACGATCAAATGTTATTTAATTTAATTAGGTCGAAGAAGTCTATTAGCTATAAGGAGGTAACGATGTTTCAATTTGCCATGTTATTTAACTAACTTTTGACACTGAATCGAACTTTGTAAACAGTGGTCGTCAATTTCTGGTACCGTTGCGAAGTTGAAAAATGCGACGGACGGACGGACTGACAAAGTCGTTGTAATAGTCTTCTCAGCCGGTAGCCCACTGAACGAGATATCAAAGATTTTCGTAAATGTTACCAACTTGTGACCAGCTACTGTTCAACTCACTATTTTGACCAGCTTTGGCCAAAATGAATCGACGTATTGCAGCATGGTTTGATAATAAATAAATATTATTTTACCCTTTGAACTGTGGTTCGTATATTATGATTATGTTTCACTCTTTATAAGTATTTGCTTGTAATACAGTTTTATTACAACAATAATAAAATAAAATAAAATAAAAAGCAAGAAATTATTTTGAAAAAAAATATATATGTCGACATGTTTTTGTAAACACGGCGTTCAGCTAAAAAGCGGACTTTTTTTTTAAGATTTTTGCATACTACTAGTGCATTATGATGTTTTATAACGCTACTGTAGTGGATTTCAGGTTAATGCACTCGATCAAAGAATACAGTTGTTTCAGCTTGTGATTACTAACAAAAAAAATCTTTGCTACCCAAGTGAAACAAAAAGGACGTGGGAGCTGTAGGGCAAACCAAGCGTTATTACTACATGGATAAAGGCAAAAGAGCAATTATTTTCAGCGGAATTATTTAACCAGTATATGCTCTCATTAAATTCGATACAAGGTAACTACTAATATAAATAACAACTACCTATAGTGTAATTTTTATTGAGTGGATATAAATTCCCTATTTTCCTTATTTTTTGAGCCAATTAGAACACTGTGTGACGACAGTCCGCACCACTTGTTAATTTTTGCTCACATACTACAAGTCTGCCGTTTGATATGTGCATTCAACTGGAAAATTATCTCGGAGAGCCCCAGTCTGATGTTTCCACAGTGATGTCAAACCAGCAGTTAGTAACGCCTAAAGTTGCAAAGTAATCACGATAAAGGGACGTTAGCAGTGAATCGCCTAACCCCGTTGTGGTCTCGCCTAATGCGAGAATACTGGGCGGGATCACGTGATTGCGTCGACACACCTATCCTTTATCCTTATACAAGGACCGCACTGAGGAAGAACAAATAATGACGCTGGCAACCGTAGCTTAGCCAGCACACAGTGGAGTTCAAAGACTCTATATGAGCAAACAGACATTGCGCTGTCTCAAATCGCCACGACGAGTCGCTGTATTTTTGAAAACCACGTATGGCAGAAGTTAGCCAACGCAATTTATCTTCGCGAAATTTACTCTCAGGGTGTTTGCCGGCCATTTTAAAGCTGCATGATCGTAACAACAAGTGTATCTTCTTGTTTGCCCTGCAAGCTAGCACTATAGCAGCCGCTAGACCACGTGATACCCAGGTGATGATGACGTCACTCCAATCGTGCGTGCATTGATTGTCGAGTATTGCTTTGGACAGGGTGGAGTCCCGTTTTGCCAAATCCCGAATCGTGAAGTCCAATTTTGCCAAGAAGAAAGCAGATTAAAAATCTCTGCCTATACAGGGCGAATCCCGTTTCGCCAAATCCCGATATGCCAAATCTAATTTGACAAAATTTTTAGGTAGACGAAATTTAATGCCTAATTCTCATGTAATAAGGATTTAAAGGGGAAACTCTTAACACGAGACAAAAAGTGGCAAATAAGAGCAAGTGATTTATTTGCGTTTTGAAAACTGACAATACAAAAGAAAAAACGTGTTCTGTAAATATTATTTGGAAGGCACTGGGTCGTCCAGTTTTGCAGCATCGAAATGTTGATTAAAATCACAGCAAACGCAAAAATATACCATTGCATAAGTTAAACATGCATGCCTAACTGGAATGGATTTGTGATTAGTTGCGGTTTCTGATATTACATGTTTAGCCGCAGCGAGCGCGGCAGCACGAGCGAGGCACATAATTTGAAAAAAAAAATTATTCTGCGAAACGGAATTCTGCGAAACGAGTGTTTGTCAATTGCACAGGAATAATGTTTTAAATTTCTCGTTTCTAAAATCTCGTGAACGCTATTTGGCATAACGGGATTTGCCCTTTAGGCAAAAAGCTTTTCATCTGCTTTCTTTTTTGGCAAAACGGGATTTGGCGAAACAAAATTTGGCGAAACGAGACGTGACCTTGGGCAGGACCAAGCGCTTCCCGTTTATGACGAAGTGAGGTAATTGCTCTAAGGTCTGACGAAGGCAACGGGAAACTCGGCGAGCATTAAAGAACAATTATTTTGATCAGCAGTGGCGACACAGTGCTGACTTGATCAGTGAGTATGAGGAAAGTGCTCGCTCAAAGTCTGTTCCGAAACTTCATGTGCGAAGTCGTCAGGAAAGAACGCCCGCCGTCTTTGTCTCTTCATCCGTCGACATCCAGCAGTCACGTAAAGACCGTCATTTTCCGAGACTCGCGTATTTGAAGAATGCGCCTCAGTTGAGATCGTTCACGTCGTATAATAGCTAAGTAAACGGTTGGTTCCTTCTCATTTTCGCTAAAAGCATTCTTCTGTTTATGGGATGTGCGCACCCTATTCTCTTGGGGCAAAACTGCTTTTCGAAGGATGCCGAAACCCATTCCCCGACAGTAGTAATTGCATCCCCGAACACGCAGTTCGACTGCATCCTTTTGTTTGACCTTCTTTTTCTTTTGCTTGCTTCATCATTCCTGATGGCTCTCCTTCTGGGAAGTGAAGTTTTTTTTTCGAACTTCAAAGCATTCGAATGAAAGAGGGGTTGATTGAGCGTTTGTTACCGTGCTGCTGCAGGTTTATGAGCTAGTTTGCAGTGGCTTGTTTGCTGATTTAAAGTAGTCAAAGGAGCTTACTTTTAATCACCAACAACCAAAAGTAGCAGTAGGCTAACAGCCGCCAAAATTCCAAAACATGTCTGCTTGCAAAT
The DNA here is from genome assembly GCA_023313725.1 of Lithobius niger. Classification (NCBI taxonomy): domain Eukaryota; kingdom Metazoa; phylum Arthropoda; class Chilopoda; order Lithobiomorpha; family Lithobiidae; genus Lithobius; species Lithobius niger. The sequence continues at coordinate 4,297 of JAHWFP010156292.1, forward strand.
TATTGATGACGTCCTTCTGCCAAGTAAACGCCGGTGCACACGTGCGTTTTTTGGACGCTGCAGCGTCGCTGCGGTGACGCATCCAATCAATGCACACGTGCGTTTTATTAACGCGCGTTGACGCTGCGGTGCCGCTTCGGTGACGTATGTGCGCGCTCGGTTCCGTAACCTCGTGTACAAAAAATTACAGTTTGAAACCAATGCGACGATGTTGCTTTTTTCGCCTACCTCGTGAACAAAAAATATATTTTAAAACCAATGCGATGAATTTTGGTTCATTGATGTACTAATTTAAGACGTACCAGGGGAAAATGTTACTAAAAGAACTAAAAAAATTCGGATAAGTTCTTTAATTACTTCTCAATGAGTCTTCAATCATTTCTGCAGCAACATTTCATATTTCAGGATAGTTCTTTACTCCCCCAATAAACAATTCCATGTCTATTTCTTCGAAATTGGACGCCATTTTCGGTAATGCTTTTGCGGTAAACGGCGGACGTGTACTGGTACTCAGCGACGCAATAGCGGTTTTTTAACGCCGCGGTACCGCTGCGTTGACGGGGAAATTGCGGTGCAAAACGACCGCACGAGCGGCGGGCGAGCGGCGGGTAGTAACGCAACGTCGACGCAGTACGTGTGCAGTATCCAACAGATGGCACGTAAACCAAACCGCAAATGCGGTACCGTAGCGGGGACCTCAAATGCGGCGACCGCACGTGTGCACCGGTGCTTAGGGTGCTACCAAGTTTCTAGGCTCAACTTTGGCCCTCACTCGTGCCTTACACCTAACACGGTGTTAGTGAAAGGACGCCGATCCGGTAAATATATCTATTTTATGTCAATCGTTCTTGTGATCCAACGTGCTCAAATCTGCAGGGTTCCCACAACCTGGAAAAACTGGAAAACTCGGGGAATTTAAACTACGTTTGAAACTCAGAGAGAACTCAGGGAATTCTCTGAATTTTTACAAAATACCAGGAAACCTCAGGGAAAAATTAAGAATTTAAATAATGTATTTCCCATCTAAAACTTCACTCTTTTTAACACAAAATAACACAAAACTGGTAAAATGTGTGAAAAAAAATTCTTCCTAAAATTATGGTAGAAGCCTGGAAAAAGACTTTATCTACTTTGGAAAACCTAAAACACTCAAAAGAAATTGATTTCAGTATTTTGGTGGGAATTCTGTTTTCGACCCCATGGCGAAAAAGCGCCGACCTGTCAAATCATATACTCACCTTCCGCGAGTGTTTGAACCCCATTCCCTCGAGTTTTTTAACCAGAGAAATTTAACCTTGGCGAGTACTTACAGTGTTTTATACTTTTTATTGAACATTGCCCGTTTTTGAAGTTCTGTTTGGTTGACTTGTTTTGATTTTTAATTTTACCTTTATGATCCTTTTGTGTGATTTTACTTTTACGTCTTTTATTGTTCTTTTCTTGCAATTTCAAGCTTTCTACTTGGACCAATGTTAGTGGCATCTGAAGTTATGGCCTTTTGCGTTCCTTTCTCCTTCTGAGAATAAATTCATCTTGTCTTGTCTTGTATCTTATTCCCTCGAAACTGGCATTGCAATATAAAATTATTATTTACTGTGGCTGAGTACGCAGAGACCGAAGGGTGGTTGGAAGTACGTCTAATAAGATATGCATCCAAAATTATTAATAACACAGAATGGAAAGACACATTGGCTGGGCTTTGTGGTACATAAATACACATGAAAACCTATTTCCGTTGTCTTTTGGAATTGAATGTCAGACTGAGTGGGAATAGAACCTTCGCCCAAAAGTCGAAGCTCTATCGCTAAATTTTTCCAAAATTATTGTCCCCTTATTTCTACTAGAATTTCTACTTGAAGGACTGATTTGTTGCGGTTTTTACAGCCGTATTTGAGCGAGGCAGGAGCACAGGTATATATACGCGTATTGGAAATGTAGAGCTTGCTAGAAATTCCAGGTATTACATTGTTTCGGTTCTCTTTTCCTACATTAGTACTAAAATTAGCTATGATTCACTGTGAGTAATTTTATTTTTGAATTGCACAAGATGTACAAAGTGAACATCTCGTGCAATTAGTCAATAAAAATGAATTAAAGGTTAAAAAAAAATGTTCAATTTTCAAAGGCGTTGGGGAGGGAGAAGAATAGAATAGAATAGAGAACCCGACGGTGCAAGCAAAAACCAAGAAGCACCCCCCCCCCCTCCCCACCCGCCAAACCCACACCACACACACACACGCCCAAACCAAGGACCAACCACCTGGAAAAGCCTAAGCAAGAAACCGGTCCAGCCGACTTTTGAAAGCATCAAGCGAAGTGGAAAGAACAACCGAAACAGGAAGGGCATTCCAAGCCTCGACCACGCGTTCTGAGAAAAACCGGTGCCGAACATTACCGGAGGAGACACTTCCACAGAGTTTGAGGGAATGGCCCCTGGTCAAAGTGTGAGAAAGACAAAAAAAGTCGGCTGCCTGGACGTCAATAAGGTGGTTTAAGATTTGGTAAGTGAGAATAAGGTCACCCCGGAGGAACCTGGTTTTGACCGAGGTCAAGTTTAGTTTGCGAAGTCGTTCATCATAAGAAAAATTTTTGAGGGGAAGGCAGCATTTAGTGAGGCGGCGTTGACAAGTCTCAAGACGGGCGAAGAAAGAAGCATAACAGGGGCGGCCAACCTGAGAGCAGAATTCGAGCGTAGGGCGAAGGAAGGTTTTGTACAGGAGAGCAAACAGCTTAGGTGAGACAGCAGAGAACGTTTTAAGAATGTAGTGGGTTTTTTTGAAGACTTTGCCGATGATGTAATCAGTATTGGCATGAAATTTCAAGAAAGAATCAACCAAAATGTTCAATTCCCTATGGGACGTGTTTGTAGAAACGGTAGTTTTACCAAGGTGATAGCTGCAGTGAGGGTTGTTATGGCCAAAATGCAGCACCACGCATTTGAGAGGATTAAGGGCAAGACAGTTTTTGGTCGACCAGGTGGCAATGGCGTCTATGTCTTGCTGGAGATCTTGATGAAGAAAAGCGGGAGAGAGAAATTTCAGGTCGTCCGCATAGCTTCTGCTAAAGGATCGTATGACGGAATGGAGGTCGTACAGGAAAAGGTTGAAAAGAAGGGGGCCCAGAACAGACCCCTGGGGGACCCCCGAGGTAACGGGGACCCAGTCACTAGTGGAACCTCTTGAGACTAACACGTTGTCGTCTATGAGAAAGATAAGAACTGATCCAAGCAATATGTGTTTTAGGAAAATTCAAAGAGGACAGTTTGTGAAGGAGGATGAAATGAAAGACGGTATCAAAGGCTTTCCGAAAGTCGAAGAAAACAAGATCACATTGCACCCCTTTGTCCAGTAAGGTGGTAAGGTGGTTGTAAGTTTCAAGAAGGTTGGATTGGCAGGAGCGGCCCGGGAGGAAACCGTATTGGAACTCAAAAACAATATTCAGACGTTGACAAATGCACATGATAGATTTATGGAAAAACCTTTCAAGAATTTTAGACGCGACACAGAGCAAACTAATCGGGTGAAAAGATATTGTTAGATCAAAGTAAAAAAATAATACAGAGTTAATAACTATCATATAAGGTAGCTTCTGTGCGGTATTGAGTTTAAAAAAAATAAATATGAATAAAATAAAAAATGTGGTTTTTTAGTCCAAAATTTGTCATTTTTCATAATTTTCAAAAGGCGTTGGGGAGGCAGAAATTGTCAGAAATAAAGCAAAATGTACAGTGTTGATTTTTATCACATAAGGCACCTTTAGCACGGTATTGGATTAAAAACCCAAAAAAATGTGTTGTTTCAACATCCACCCTAACGTAAACCCGAGAAGGAGAGTTTTAATGCACGGTGGTGACGTCACGCTAACACATCCTCATTCTAAAAGTTTAGTCGTTATATACGGTTCATCTGACAATCACACATCACCGTGGGTTAATTTTGATAACCCACACTTGTTTGATAACCCACACTTTTTTGATAACCCACCCTTTTTTGATAACCTACACTTTTTTGACAATCTTAACACTTTTTACGGGCCAACACAACCCATACTCCACTATGTCACATACAACGACCGATTTTTCATAACTACCGTGCACAACACGAAGTCAATCAAGACCCCTCATTTCAACCAGCATAAACAGGCACATTTGCGAACTGCGACATCTTTCGTGCCAACACGATATAAAAAAAACTTCGCGTACTATGCTAAGCTCAACCCATAGAGAAATTGCCCAACTCGGCAACTTTTTGTCCTGACAGTATGAAAACTAGGCTGCTGACACTTTGAAATACACCTAAGCTACGACTCAAAACCAAAGCACGTTTTATAGTGTCTAATCTTATTTAAACTAGTAAAGTAGAAAAAAATAAGGCCTTACCTTAAACACGGAATTCACGGAAAAAAAAGCAAGTCTTCTCGTAGCTGTTACTTTTCTAGACAGGAAGTTTCCATTCAGGAATAAACACCAGTCGTATATAAAAATGTTTAACTTCATTATTATTCGCAAAGAAAATTTAAAAATAAATATTTTAAAAAAATCAAATCAATATGTTAGCTTGACGTCACACCATACCACTAATACACATTCCGCAAGTAATTGGCGGTCAACCGGCAATAATAGCTCATTTGCTTGAAACGGCGTAGTCCAATTATTGTCTCGGGGTTAAGGGGAATCACACTTGTGCGCCGCACTCGTGAGATACCCCCCACCCCCTAGACAATGAACTGTGTCATTCTCGCAAACGAGCAATTATCGCCGGTTAACCGCCGATTTATATCTATTACGAAACGCGGTAGAATTCATTTTCTGTTTTGGGATGAGATGCGCTGATTAGTTGAACAAGGACGGTAAGAAAAGTTAATATCACAAAGATTAGAACAGCGGTCTTAGAAATAATGGATAACATCGTACTGCTAAAACCCAAATTTAATATGTTTATGTATTATTGTATTGTATATTTTCGGTCGTACAATACGACGAGGCAACTCAGAGAAAATGGGCTAATGTAAGATATATTTTCATAATTGTATACATAAACCTTGCCTACCTTTGACTGAGATTGGCGCTAATGACCTTGCTGTCGACTCACCATTAAGCCTCAACCCCCCCTCCCTCAACCACCTTCGATGAGTCTATCGACGCCCTGGTTAGTGAAATATCTGAGTTATCACAGTACAGTGGAGAGTGGTGTGTGACTGCCTTTCTTGGCGAATACAAAACTACGACACAATTTCAATTTGTTGGTTAGCCTACCTCCTCCTCCTCCTCCCCCTCCAAACAAAATCCATTCCCAAACAAGCGGCTACAGCGACTACCTAGTCGCATCCGGTCTTCTGCACAGTTCTGCCACGACCAATAGTGAGGCACACTTCTCTATCACGCATTTCAACAGCTTTCTCTATTATATAATCTAAAAACAGTAACCATCAGAGTTGCCCGTTAAAAATGTGTTAGCTTTTAAGCTTATTTTACGTTTTAGGCATAATTGTCAGCGTTTAGGCCTAATTTACAACTTTAATTTCGTTAGTAGCAATTAACGGAGATTTGGATTGTATGCAGTAAGCCTATTCATTTTTGCAACACGGTATGCCTCCGCGAACACAGTTACAGTGTTACAACGTAATGCGCAACATAGCTTACATAGATCAGTGGTAGTAGGGAAGGGACAGGAGAAACGCTGCAGCAGCGACTCGTAGCAACTATTGACGTTGCCATGGTAACGTGATTTTAGACCTAATTTTCATTTTTTAGGCCTTTATTTTTTAACGGCAGTTTCAGTTTCGTAAGTAGCACATAGGCCTAATGGAGAATTTGGTTCGATCGTAAGCCTATTCAGTCATGCAACAATGCGACAAGACTCTTTTAAACGAAGCTAAAATGTTTTCTTTTACTGCTGCGTTAACACAAATCTTTAGGATTTCAATTCGACGATGAAATGTTATTATTTAATTTAGTTACGTCGAAGAAGTCTATTAGCTATAAGGAGGCAACGATGTTTTAATTTGCTATGTTATTTAACTAACTTTTGAACATAAATCAAACGTTGTAAACAGTGGTCGTCAATTTTTGGTACCGTTGCGAAGTTGAAAAAAGCGACGGACGGACGGACAAAGTCGTTGCAATAGTCTTCTCAGCCGGTACGGCTGTACAGAAGACTAAAAACGAAAATCGTGATGTTTTCCCAAAGATTGAGGATGGCAGTTGCCTGAAGGAACTCATCTGTTCAATGATTGAAAAATAGATCTAGGCAAAGTCCCTCCAGTCAGTGTTGGCCGCAGTAGTGCGAGAGACTACAATGCTTCTTCAGCAGTTATGGGATCTATTCAAGCCTGTTCCGGATGTTTCTTGGCCCTGCGGTGATTTGAGGTTTCCCGGTTCGCAATCCCTAGTTTCGCCCCCCCCCCCCCATTTTGCTAGACTTTTCTCCTTCAAAAATGTCTAGTAAGGTTCGAAATTAAGGATCGTCATCTGTACAAGCATTAGCTTGCTGCACATGACTTAAGGCAAAAAAATTATGTAAAATAAAAGTAAACGGGTCTTGGGCTTATCGCAGGTGGAGCGGATTAGAATTGTTTACGTTTAAGAATATAATTTCAGGACGGCATGTGTTATTGGGTTTAAGTTCATGTCCGTGGAAAGCTTTCTTTGAGGCCATCATATTGGTGTATTTAATTGTCAAAATCGGTATAAAATTGGTGTAGTTACCACATTTCGATCGGAATCGAATTTTCAGATTGCGTACAAATTGCACACATGGTTCAGAATTTGTCTGAAGTAACGTTGCTCTGAATTTAAACGTAATGTACTTTTCTTTGTTTCTACTATTCTTTTTCGATACCATACGGTAATACATTTTATATTTTTGGGGCCCACAAATTGGTACAAACATGACAGAGCTGTGTTTAATACTATTTTTATCATGTATCACGGGTTTGAGTTGTTTGGTTGTCATGGCGAATTTCGAAACTGTTGCAAGGGGACGCTGTACAACTTCGTTTCGTTTAATCAGCACCGTCATACTATTACGATTTAAGGTATCAAATTTGAGAACCCGTATCTAGTTTAAACGGCACTGTAGGTCACCGTGTTGAAAGACAAATGTGTGCCAAATGTGTGCCAAAAGCGTGTACCATCAACGCAATTATCTTGGTTTTCGGATTGCCTGCCCATCCGTAGTGGTTAAAGTCCGGTAATCACAATTTTCGTGAATTGCGTCGAAAAAGAATGTTAGCTATAAGGAAGCAATGGTGTTTTGATTTTCCAGATGTTAAAAGTTCAATTTGTTCCCGAAATGCAGTACACGCTTCGTCGGAATTCCTTAACTATTCAGAACGCCACTTATAATGGTCGATAAATTCGAAAAAGTGTAATTTCTTCTGTAATAATTGTAAAATTTACGGCAAATTCGAGTTCCGGCAAGGCTTTGAGGGATTTTAAGCTAGTAGCAAATTTCATTCCAATCCGACCTTTCGTTTGGGCTACACCCAGACTAAAAAAAGTGCGACAAACCAACATTTCGCAATTTTGGGTTACTTATAGGCTCTGCTCCGTTCCACGAACAATTTTTTTTTTACTATTTTGCTGCAGTTTTAAATGTTTCTTCAAAACAAAACAAAAATCCAATGGTCCCTATCGATGTACAGTATAGTGAAGGGCTAATTTAATAGTTGTAATTTTCTAACTACGAATAAAATTTATCTAAAGAAACATCACACTCCGGAACAACAAGACCTAGTTCCAATTCGAAACCAATAAATAAATTCTACCGTTTAACTTTGATAAGAGATACAAATTTTAAAAAAAGAGATAAATTAAGGTTCAGAATAAAGATTTGACTTCCGTAGTTCGATTAATTTTGTGTGATAATCCAATGTTTGTAAAGATTACTTTAATCGTCTACAACCTGGTCTCAATCTTTAGGGACAGAGTTGTCTTCTCCACTTGGAATGACACTTAAGATGGAGGGGGGGATTGGGGTTTAATGGCGCGTCGACAGCTAGGTCATTAGCCACAGTCACAGTGCGGTGGTCCGAGTTGTCACTGCGCCACACATTACAGAGATGTTAAACAATTCCAAATCTAGATCCTGCTTGAATTTATTGAGAGTGAAAAACCAAAGTTCTTGGTTACGGTAAATGCTTAACGTTTACCAACAGGCATAGAAGACGACATGCACAAATGCTAATTTTACGATTTTGACCAATTAGCTAATTTGAATAAACCTATCTTGTAGTGCGGTAAACTCCAGTTGTTCCATTATGTTAAAAATTGCTCGCATAATCCTATGTATAACAATATCAAGGTTAAAAGGCTCGTGTGATGCACCTTACCCTTTGCGTGGCAGAAGAGACAAGGCTACAATCTTTTTTAAACGCATGCTATAGTTTAATGATGTAGTTCATTTGATGCAGTAACTTCTGCTTCAATCCTTCACGGTAGCGTACCTCACTTTGACTTAACTAGACAAAGTGGTTGTTCGAGACGGACACAAAGCCTTTAAGTAAACATACCTTAAACTAATCGTTTGACATTCTTATGCAAACCAACCAAACATAGGAAGTTAACGGGTGTTAACACGTTGGTTGCGTACACAATGAACCAAATCACCTCTGCCTCCCGTTATCAATAATTAATGCAAGACCTTTCGAAGAGATCGTTTGAAAACACTGTATTATGAAGATGGTTCTACGTCTTTATAAAACACACTTGAGGAAGCCCGTGCTACGCACGGGGCCGGTCATGAATTAAGTTTACAGACCCATTCCCCCTCCCGGCCCCACCCCACCTCCCCGGACTCCCAACTCCCCGGACTCCCAACTCCCCGGACTCCCAACTCCCCGGACTCCCAACTCCCCGGACTCCCAACTCCCTGGACTCCCAACTCCCCCACTCCCATTTTCGCGCACACTGGCTGACAAACGCAGATTTTCATTCGCTTCGCTCACTCAATCAGCGCATCCCATGGCTCAAATCACTGGATGCACCGTGTTAAAAATTGGCATGCTCAAGTATCGTTTTCCCGGGCACAACGCAGGTGGAACCCGTTTTCCCGTTTGCCCGGAGCTCAGCTCTGAAAGCCTTCATCTGCTAATTACTTAAGCCATAGCATCGTTTCCAGTTGCCAATTTGGTTTTACCCATCAACAGTCAACGGTTTGTTATGCACCGGGCGAGACGATAGTTTTCAATTCTTGGCACGTGCACCAGGAATTATTAGGCACCGTAGCAAAGACATAACACGTGCACGAAAACAATGAAAAGCGATTAAAGTGATTATCCGGCGGTTTTGCTTTTCTCTTAGCTCTTTTCTAATGAGCTCAGCCGGGATCCAGGATTATTCTGTAGATTCATATCCTATTTTTACGGCGGATTGGTTCACTACCAATCCGAAAACCCAACAGAAGTGTACAGAATGTCAGTGTGTCACATGCTCATTGTCAATTTAGAAATCAGTTTTTCCCTGTTGGATGGGAATTTTTGTCCCAGGATCCAGATTTTATTCTGGATTCTAATAGGGACAATAAATACCGAATCGCTTGCAATAACTAGTTATTCCTTAACTAGTTGATCAATCATCACAAACGGTGACATTTTATTAAGCCACATCTGACGTCTTATTTTAATAACCCATTCTGGTTTTGAGTGGTGTAAATTAAGTCTTCTCCCCGGGGGCCGCCACGGGGGGTGACGAATTGGTGACAAATCTAAGTCAACTTTCGAATCAAGTGTCGCACATTTAAAATATAATGAGGCAAATCAATCGGGTGGCACACACATAAACATTTAGAACCGATGCGACATCGTGTTTTCAAAGCATAAAAATGCAAAGGCTGAAAATCTAAGTAAAAAAAAAAAAAACCTACGCTTTGGAAACACAAAGCACAGTCAGTTTTTGAAAAAGTGTTCTTCCGTCAGCTCAGAAATGACTGAAGAAGACCAAAGGCTCTGCTTTCGAGTACAGGCTGGAAGAGGTGGGTAGTGTGATTGTGACTGGTTAAATCAGGGACGTAAAGGTTTGGGTTAGGGGGACCAGCAACTAGCTGCGGTTGCCGAGCCAGCTCTCGGCACAAGCCGCCTGTGACGCGATTGACGTCAACCATCGTGGTTCTCATTCGCCATCTTAGTTCCCCCAGGGGCTTCCCCCATGCTTCCTCTACCTTCCCACCTGCTGGAATGAGAAACGCGCCTAATACAGTGGAAGCATCGCGAAGTTGCAATCAAGTTTAAATTTATACAGACGATTACAAGGTTCAGCACAGGCACCCTGTGTTTTATTAGAGCTTTTTTAAATGTATTTTAGTATTCGAATCAGGTGGCACGCTGTTGTTAGTTAATAAATCGATTGAACGTTGTGTGTTACTTGCCTGCGTAAAACGAAGCGAGGATTTCAATATGGCGGGCGGGAGCAATCGTCCTTGCGCATGCGCTGATGTTCTTTGCCGCTTGGGATGTTGGGATACAACACGGCACTGAGCTAGAAAGGGCAGGAAGGAACGCGAGAGCTTGTAGTTGCTGGCGGTCTTCCTAACCCCAACCTTTACGTCCCTGATTAAATGAGATGAACCCTATTGGGAAAATTCGCAATAGTAAAGTTTATGAAAGATTGGAATGTATTCTGTAAGTGGCGTATTATAAGGTAAAATGTGGTTGTGGACAAGAGTACGTTTAGGAACAATACAGAGACTCTAGGACAAGCTTGCATGGTTTTGATTTTCTGTAAATAAAATCTTACGGCTTTTTACGTTAGTTTCGTTTTGTAGCTTTCGTTCCATTGTGAACTGGTTTCGTTCCGTTTCTGTTTGCTTTCTTTCGTGTTTATTTTGCTTTCGTTCGCTTTTAATTAGTTTTTGTTTATTTTTAATCGGATTTCGTATATACGATGACACTGTTTTACATGATTTTACATGAATTTAAGTTTGAAGTTTACGTTTCTGCAATGTATTAAAATCAGAATCTTATTCTTGTGTACTGCATATTGTAATTCACAGGTCGGCAACTGTGCTTGGAAAGGGAGAGACGCTCAACAGGGAAATAGATTTATTGAAAATTAGTTTACTGGTAATTCACGGAACCCAAAAACATCAATAAATGATTTGACTGCATTCTGAAGTATTACTGAGTACAGATTTTCGACTTTCAGGCCCAGATTCTAATCAGAATTACGGATTGCAGAAAAAAACTAACAAACCTTACCTTGCCTCAGCCACAACACTCTAGGTACTATCGCCCTTATAATAGGGCGGGTAAGGCTAACAATTGTTCAGTTCGTGATGAAAACACCAAATTTGGTGGAGTTATAGTTTAAAATAAGTATAATCCAACTAGAATCAGAAACTAGAATCTGCCTAGTGTAGGTGTTTTTAGCCGCCATCTTGGATTTTACTTCCTAACAGAGCAGCGTCAAGTGACGTCATATTGCTACAAGAGGGCTACCTGCAAGGGGCACTAGATTGAAATGGTGGGTTAAACAACGGCACTTCTAGTCAAGCCAGTGCTTTGAGAGTGGATTCCGTTGTTGTTCTCCAATCCCTTTTGCTGCTTAGGTTGTAATTGGAGAATATAGATCCCACTTGCTTAAAAATGTCAGCAACTACAAACAAATCAACAATTGCGCGTTTTAGGCCTAAGAAATGCAGTCTAATAGCATTGGCTTCAGTAAGACGCTCTTCTTTTCCCCCACCAGTGCACCTTGCAGATGGAAACCCAATAACTGCTCCACCATAGAGTTATATACAATAATACTACGTCGTGTCACTGCCCTATTGTCGGTTTTTCCCAAATAACTCGATATCTATTAATATTTTGCCTACTATAATGTAATAAGAAATTGAAGCTAGTCAAATTATATGCAAAAAGATGTATTAACTTTTTTTTCTATCTCTCACCGTCTTCGAGAAAATGGCCTCCAAAGACGGTAAAATGCGGAAGTTAATGTGCGTGCAGATGGAAACCAGGTGCCATTTTAGATTTTAGTTCCCAGTTTTTTTTTTCGACTTGCTCGGCAGCCGGTTGCGAGGCAGGTTCGAAAAAAAAACTGGGAACTAAAATCTAAAATGGCACCTGGTTTCCATCTGCACTGATCAACCTTTGGCATAATATAACGTAATAGGAAATTGAAGCCTAGAAAAAAATAGCTGTGATAGCAATGTTAAAACCAGCAATGGTCGGATAAATGTTGTGATTTATCCGACCAACAACGGTTTTTTTTTACTGTAACTCCTTAACCATCAACAAATCAAAAGCGTAATGTGAAGCATAAACGTTCAGCACACAATTTTGGACAGAAAAGGTTACATACATCTTTTAGTCAAAAGCAACCATTGGATTCTAAAATCGTATTTCAAGTTTACCACCCTTAATTTGCACGTGCAGTCCTTTGTTCAGTTGGTTGTTCGGTTTCAAAGTGCCTTTCCGAATTTCTAATACCCTGATGTGGACATGCTCAGAATTTTCTGAAAGGTGGGGGTCTATTCTTTTCATCACTCCTTAATCAATCATTAATGTAAATAGGGGCCGTCCTACGCCCATTTAAAGATGAAGAGGTGCTGGCTTAGCAGCGAAAGCGTGTGGTAATTTTCGAATTCAGAGTACTCTTGTAAGCCCTCTAATAGCCCGAAATGGACATGCTAAATATTTTCTGAAAAGTAGAAATCTATTATTTCCATCAATTCTAACCGAAATTGTTTAATTTAGGTAGGTACCGTCCTACGCCCATTTAAAGATGAAGATACAATGTCATAGCGGCAAAAGACTATGTTGATTTTCAAGTTCAAAGTGCTCTTGCGAGCCCTCTAATAGCCTTAAATATGGACATATTTAGGATTTTTTGAAAGGTGGGGGATCTATTCTTTCCATAAATCCTAACCGAAGTGGTTTAGCTTACATATGAATATAAATACGCGCATTACTAGGGCATTTTGAAATTGAAACTAGCAGCACCTATCTTAGCTAAACAAATTCTGTTAGGATTGATGGAAAGAATAGGTCCCCACCTTTCAACATATCATAAGCATGTTCATTTCGGGCTGTTAGAAAGCTCGCAAGAGCATTTTGAAAACGAAAATCACCATACACACTTTCGCCACTAGCCATTACTACTACACTTTTAAATAGATGTAGGATGTATCAAAGCTAAACAATTTTGGTTAGACTTAATGGAAAGAATAGATCCCCACCTTTCAGAAAATCCTAAGCATATACATTTCGGGCGATTAGAAAGTTGGCAAGAGCAGTTTGAAAACGAATATCACCATAAGCTTTTGCAGCTATGTCATTAACACTCCACCTTGGTGTAGGACGGTCCCCATCTAAGCTAAACTATTTTGGTTAGGATTGATGGAAAGAACAGATCCCATCCCTTCGGAATATCCTAAGCTCGTTCATTTCGAGCTCCGTAGGTCACTACAACAACCAATTGAACAAAGGAGCACTCGCGTAAATTAAGGGTGTTAAACTTGAAGTACGATTTTGGGGTTTCAATGGTTGGTTTTACCTAAAAGATTTATATCAGCTTTCCTTTCCAGAATTGTGTACTGGCCGTTTTTCCTTCACATTATGCTTTTGATTTGTTGACAGTTACGAAGTTAGAGCCAAAGTTTTTGGGGGGCAAATCAACCCCTCCCTCCCTCAGGAGGTTTAAAATTTCTATCATAGCTACTTTTTTCCAGTTACCCTTCATGTGCATCCATACGAAATTTCACGCTTTTCACTGAAAGTGAACAATTCCATCAATTTTGGGTCCCAAACTGCCTAATATGGCTTCTGAAGCAAAATTATAGATTGCGGCCCCACGTCCTAGGGGACTTTTAATGCGCTTAGTAGAAAGGCCTAACAGACATTTTTGGCGAAAGAAATCAAGGACCTCGGTAGCGGTCCTTATGTAAGCCTCAGCATTAACTTCCATCTTAAACATCAAACTTTGAAGTCCAATAATTTCGCCCAAAATTGACATAGACCAACGAAATTCGGTATTTGGGGTCCTGTCTAACTATTTCACTGCATTACACATTTTGATGACAACAAGCGAACCGTTCGGCGTCCACAGCATGGTCATTTCTTGTTGTTGTTGTTGGGACTGTTTGCCCTTTCCTGGAGATCGAACCACTGAACCGATTTTCAAGTTCTATAGCTTAAAATGTAGGTATGGACAAGGCCTAGGGCCTTTTGCAGGCTATTTTAATGTAACTACAATATTCTTCACAGGGAAAGCGAAATGGGCTAAACATTTGCTCTCACCTAGAGATCGAACCAATGCACTGATTTTCAATTGTACAGCTTAAAATATAAGTATTAACACCGACCAGGGCCTTTTGAACACGATTTTTTTGTGATTGCAGTATTATCGTCGGCAGAGCGATTATTATTGTAGAGCACTGGGCAGAAATCATTAATGTTCTTGTTCGGCCTCTTTGCAGTCACCTGGAGATCGTACCACTCATCCGATTTTCAAGTTCTGTAACTTAGAACGTAGGTATGGGCGTAGGGTCTTTCGCAGGCTATTTTAATGTAACTACAATATTCTTGACACGGAAAGCCAAATGTACTAGAATTTTTGCTCTCACCTTGAGATCGAACCAATGAACCAATTTTCAATTTCTATAGCTTAAAACGTAGATAAGGACTAAGGTCTTTCACACTCTATTTTAATGTAACTACAATATTCTTGACACGGAAAGCCAAATGGGTTAGAACTTTGCTCTCACCTAGATATCGAACCAATGAACCGATTTTCCTTTTGAATAGCTTAAAATGTAGGTATTAACACCGACCGAGGTCTTTTGAACATGATTTTGATGTGACTGTAGTATTCTCGTTGGTAGAGTTGTTAATGCAGAGCACTGAGCAGAAATCATTAAGTGGAGTAACAAATTTTTGCAAATTGAGCTAAAAACATGAATTTTGGTGCACAAATCTTTATTAACAGTAAAAATCGAATTATCCATGGACCTCATGAAATGCCCCAAGTGCCTTCAGCACCCCCCCCCCCCTCTAGCATCCCCCTGCATCCCCTCCCAGGGGCTTGGGCAACAAATTCTTACAGATCAAGCTAAAAATATGAAATTTGGTACACAAGTCATTCTTAGCAGCACAAATCGAATCAGCCATGAAACCCCCATGAAATACCCCCAAAAGGCCCCCAGCACTCCTTTGTGTCCCCTCACTGAGGTTTGACCCATACATTTTTGCAAATCGACATAAGAGCTTGAAATTGGGTACACTAGTCATTCTTAGCATTTGAAGTCGAACAAGCTATGGAACTCCCATAAAATACCCCCAAAGACAGCGCCCACCTGTGCCCCCATCATTGAAGTTTGATCAACAAATACTTGCAGATCGAGCTAAAAGCATGACACTTGGCACACAAGTCATTCTTAGATTACAAATCAAACCAACCATGGAATTCCCACGAAATATCCTAAATGGTCCCCAAGCGCTCCATTGTGCCCCCTCTCTGACGCTTGACAACAAATTATCGCAGATCGGGCTAAACGCTTGAATTGGGGCACAAGTCATTCTTAGCAGTACACATGGAACCAGTCATGGATCCCCCCATGAAATATCCCCAAGGTTCCCCCCAAGGCACCACCCCCTCTTCCCTGCAGCTTCAGCAACAAATTGCAGATCGATGTAAAAACATGAAATTTTGTACACAAGTTATTCATATAGTACAAATTGAACTAGCTATGGAACCCTTTCGAGATAATCTACAAAGCACCACAACTGTGCCCCTCCTTGAGACCTGACCAACAAATTCTTGCAGATAGTGCTAAAAGAATGAAATTTGGTACACAGGTCATTGTTAGCAGTAGAAATCAAACTAGCTATGAACTTTCCACGAAATCCTCCAAGTCCCATGAAAATAAATTGATATCCGAAAAATTCTTGTTGATCAAACTGAAAGCATCCATTTTGATACACCAATTATTCCCAGCAGTAGAAATTGAACCAGCATTGAATCCCCATGAAATACCATCAAAGCCTCCCCCAACATCCCCCCTCCTGTGCACCCCACGAAGCATCAATGACCAACAAATTCTTGCTGAACGTACTAAAAACACGCATTGTAGCAGTAGAAAGCGAACTACATACGGAACCCCATGAGATACACTCACCCCCCAGTGCTTCCATGTGTCCTCTCCATGATCAACAAATACTACTTCGATTCGTACAGCTAATAATGACTTGTGTACCAATTCACGTTTTAGCGTGATCAGCAAGAATTTGTTGGTCAATAGCCTCATACAGGTGAGTGTGGTAGGGGGACAGGAACGGGACTTAGGTGGTATCTCGAGAGATTCCATAGCTAGCTCGATTTATTAGCTAAGAATTGACTTGTTTACCAAATGTCATGGCTTTTAGCTCGATGTTCATGATTAACCCAACTTCTGCCCCGTAACAGCTGTACTACACCAGCTGAAGATCGAACCGATGCTCAAGTTTTACAGCTTAAAACATAGGTATGAAGAATGCCTATGGCCTTCTAAACACTATTTTAATGTGACTACAATTATTGTTGTTCTTCTTGTTGACGAAATTTTTCTCTAACCTAGAGGTCGAACCAAAGAACCGATTTTCAATTTTTATAGCTCTTAAAATTGAATATTAAAAAGGCTCTCTTATAACAGTTATTTTAAGGTGATTACAGTATTTTTCCTGTGTTATTCTTGCTGCAACAAGAAAAAATAATCGATATTAGTATTAAAAAACGCTTCAGCGTATAAAATACGGATGTAAGCCTTAAAAAACTTAAAGCCGTAAAGGAACAGATATTAGAAAAAGACACGTAAGCCATCAGCATCGCACTAATACGTGTAAAAGAAGCTCCTAGTTTTTTGGGTCGCTGGAGAATCTTTTACACGTATTAGTGCGACGCTGGTGGCTTACATGTCTTTTTCTAATATCTGTTCCTTTAGGGCTTTAAGTTTTTTAAGGCTTACATCCATATTTTATACGCTTAAGCGTTTTTTAATACTAATAAACCTTTGAATTTAATGAATTTCTGCCCCACCCCTCCCCAATTTTGGGCCCCATTGAGTGGACTTTATCTATTGGCGGCCATTTTGGATTTACATTAGAAATATCTACTAGGTGGATTCAGATAAGGTGTTTCTGGTTCTGGTTGGATTCTATATATTTTATTCTATATATTTTTTACTAAAACTCCAAATTTGGTACTTTTATCACCAACAGAAAATCTGCCCTACTTTAATCTGCCCTACTATTATTTTTTTCATAAAGGAGACGATACGTTCCCCTTGTTAGGTAACAGTGGCGGGGGGGGGGGGGGGGCGATATTGATAAAAGATTCTCTAAAGGTCCCAAGCTAAATTGTGGCTTGTCAAGGCCACGTTTGAACATTACTAGTAGTTATATTAAACCAAAATGCATTCAAACCGAATAGCCCACCTAACTAATAATAATCAACGCTTGACAAATCCTGAGTTAAAGCTAGTTTTTAATAACATGTCATAAGATTAAATCTTGCACAATACTAAGGGCACGTTTACGCATCCCCTCGCTTTTGCATTCTCGCAGCTAGAAGCTAGAAATCACCTCAAATTCCAACATGGCGGCGGTTTTATGTCTGCCGCCTTGTAACGAAAACAGCAAATAACGTGAGTTCAGAAGCGTTTGGGAAAATTGTTTCGTCATGAGAAATTCTTTCTATTATTGGCACGGATTATAAGACTGCAAGTATTTACTCAAACGATGTCGGATTTAGCTAATCCATTTAGCGTTGTTACCATGGCAATGTCACCTTTGCCATCGCGATTGAGTTCTAGCTGCGAGAATGCAAAGGCGAGTCGCTGCGCAAACGCGCCCTAATACAGTAATATTGCGACGAGCTGGTACATTAGTGCTAAGTAAACAGTCAAAAGGCTTGAAGTGACGGGGAATTGCATTTAATTCCGACGGAGCAAAACTGAATCGCAGTAAACTGGAAGAGTTCAGAGCTTCAGGTTCGACATCTTGAGACGGATTATGTTTCATGCGAGACATGACGTAACGGAATACTCGATGTCATCATCACGTAACGGTTTAAGCCCAATTTGGATTTTAACGTAAATGCAGGAGGTCTACGTCACACTAAAGGCTCAAAAGTTAACATGGCGGGTTAGGACGTCACGTTACGGAATATTCATCACGTTACGGATTATTCTTTAGGGAGCTGATATTAAAGATGGGGTTATGTATTTAGAATCAAAATCAAATATGAGGAGACAAAATCAGGAAACGAACCATTGCCCTATAGTTTTGCAATTTCTGTTCCCCTGTAGAGCAGCGTCAAGTGACGTCATTTTGGCTACGAGATACCATGTGGAGGGCATAGCGACAAGGTGCACTAGATTAAAAGTAAGTGGAAAAACGGCACTTCTAGTCAAGACAGTGCTTTGATAGCGGATTTCTTAGGCTTAAAAAACGTTGTTTTCTCCAACAACAAAAATCGCGCGTTATAGGCTTAAGAAATCCAGTCTAATAGCATTGGCTTCAGTAAGACGACATTCTTTTCGCCCTCCAGTGCTCCTTGCAGCTAACCCAGTTACTGGCTCCACCATAGAGTTATACACAATAATACTATGTCATGTCACTGCCCTATAGTGATAAAGGATGCAACGAAACTAGATTCACTGCAACACAAATAGTAAAGAAAATATTAGGCTAACGCCGAAATTACCTTACGGAAAATTACCACGGATTACTCAGTTCATGGAAAACCAGCCTCTAAAACTAGATCTACGTTCCTGTCCAGCTGTAATTAGTTGAAAAGAGTCTTTAGTCTAAAAACCCACTACGGATAATTCGTTATACAACTACAGAATAATTATAGTATCGTGTTTACCTTCAGAACAGCAAGTCATGCACTCGGAGAAGTTGAGTTCCGATGTATGGAAACACACCGGCAATGGATTTCTCGGCAGAGAAATTGACAGCAGGTTAAAGAGTAAGAGATATTTAAAAATATTTCTTACAGATTAAAATTAGCGACAGCCAAAAAACCAACGTTGTACCACGGACCACTCGAATAAGTTCCAGCAGACTAGCCGAAAAATGCAGCCATCTATCGCATGAGTTGGCATTTGCATATCATGTGATTCGGACTAGTCAGTCAAAATCACATGAAAAGACAATTAACAAAAGGATCGGCAATTAGGCAAAATTATAAATTAAGTTAAAGCAGAAATTTACGTTAACTCCACATAATAATTTAAGCACTACAGGTAAGTAATATTATGATAACGATTAGGTATATGACGTCGGTGAATGACGTTTAAAGAAACGCAGGTAAGTAATTACATCACAAACGCGACCAGGTAAGTTCAGAAAAATTAGAAATTAGGCAACAGCGAAAATTATACACTAGAAATAACGTAGTTCAGTAAGCCGCCTTCATGCACTTACGTTTCGTCGGAGTGGCATGACCCGGATTCGAACCGGCTACCCAGTTCGCCCCCAGATCACTTGCATAACGCCTTAAAGTGTGCGCGGCCTATCTTGAGTTCGCCGCAGAACGAACACAGATAATCGATTGTACGTTTTCGGCAGCAGAGTGCCTTGTTGATACCCAAGATGGTTACAAAAACAATGGCGGTCGTCGATTAAAGCCGTCCCCTCCAGGAAGAAGTAGTCGCTCGTAAAATACTTCCAGGACTCAAGATACGCCGCGCAAACTATAATCGCTATGGCCACATCCTCTACTGGCATAAAGATAAATCACTGAACCCATTATTAAGGTCACAACCGTGACCAGGACTCCATTCAACCGGAATTTGCTCGGCCATGGACAATGGAGAGGGGAGACAAATCAGACTCTCGTAAGGCTCAATAAAGGAGAAATAAACAGACATAAATAGCTGGAAATAATATTAAGGAAAATTGGAAATTAGCCAACAGCGAAAATCACACACCGGCTAGGGTCGAACTGGGTAGCCGGTTCGAATCCGGGTCATGCCACTCCGACGAAACGTAAGTGCATAAAGGTGGCTTACTGAACTACGTTATTTCTAGTGTATAATTTTCGCTGTTGTCTAATTTCCATTTTTCCTTAATATTATTTCCAGCGAAATTTTATGTCTATTTATAGCAGGTAATTTAAACATTAAAGCTCACTGAGATAACGCATGAGTGCCCACGAATTTGGTGGGTATGACGGAGAGCAGTCGAGCGAACAGCCATCATATTTGTGATATATAAGGCCGAAAGAAAAATCGAGGCGCGATACGTTCCTTCAGTTCCAGAATACAGCGGGAGAGAGCAGCATATGTGGAAGGCAGGCACCTTATTTTGGTGGGGAATGATTAGATAGAGTCGAGTTGTGAGAGTTGTGTGTTTGTTCGTCCTAACACGGCCTGTTAAAATTTGGACAGGGTTAGTGAGTTGAAATTTAGAAAATCATTGTGTAATTTGAGAAATCTTTAGATAACTTGTAATGTTTAGTATTTACGTAAATCGATGGAATTTTCATGAAATTCTACTCGTCGGCCTACCGTCGGCATCAGCGTTTTGCTGCTGCCGGTATTAAGCAGCCAAATCGCCGTGAATTGGAACCCATATCTAGACGCGGCATCGTGAACTGGCGGCTATGAAAGATCCAGCCGCAGCAGTCTGCATTATTAAGCTGATGAAGAACAGCGTCGATGGCTTCCATAAGTCTGGGTTTGTCATCTGCATGGACAACTTTTAGAGTGATTTGAGCTTGGAAAAAGCATCCTCGCGTGGATTTAGAAAAGGCCCGTTGGGATACAGCAGTACGTTCGGCCAACGCGGCCCCTTCGATGACGTTTGGTACAGCATTTGGTCGGGGAATTGGCACGTTATCTGTTAAGGTGCTGCACCGCACTGCATTACACGTATTTGGGTCTTTTGGGACTGCAAGAAAGTTATCGAATGTTGACGGGTCAGAGCTGAAATATAGTGTTCTGTAGAGCAGCGTCATGTGACGTCATATTGGCTACAAGAGAGATAGCGGCAAGGGGCACTAGATTAAAATGGAGGGTTAAACAACGGCACTTCTAGTCAAGGCAGTGCTTTGAGAGCGGATTTCCTAGGCTTAAAACAACGTTGTTTTCTCCAGTCCTTTATGCC
This sequence comes from Lithobius niger, assembly GCA_023313725.1. Lineage (NCBI taxonomy): Eukaryota > Metazoa > Arthropoda > Chilopoda > Lithobiomorpha > Lithobiidae > Lithobius > Lithobius niger. Next base: position 25,381 of record JAHWFP010156292.1, read on the forward strand.
GCTAGGTTGTAACTGGAACATAAAGGTTCCACTTGCTTAAAAATGTCAGCAACTGCCAACAAATCGACAAAAATCGCGCATTATAGGCCTAAGAAATCCACTCTTAATAGCATTGTCTTCAGTAAGACGCCCTTCTTTTCCCCCTCCAGTGACCCTTGCAGCTATCCCAGTTACTGGCTCCAGCATAGAGTTATATACAATAATACAACGTTGTGTCACTGCCCTATTCTTTAATACTAAAGAGCTACGCAAACTGAAATGTTTTTCATTAATTAGCAGCTTTTGTGATTGTCGTCCGGTCACCAATGAAATTTGTTTCTCCATTGCTTCTTTAAATACCAGTTAGAAAGCGTTTCATCAATTGAATGATGTGGATGTAAGCGGAGCTTCATTTCCTGCCAGCAGAATTTTCTAGCAAATTCGACTCGTATCCAACGTTTCTCGTGCATTGCATGAAGTCGGAATGTTATACGTGGGTCTTCATGATTATGTCATGTTGTTATGCTAAACAAGAACGACTGATGACAGTGCTGACCACGGACTGTTAAAAGTAGCTATTGGTCGCGTGTTGGGCGATTTGTCTTAAAGTCTCGTCATTGTTATACTTTACAAAGTCAACCAGACGATTTACTTGGTTGTTGTTTAAGGCTTTTATAGTATCACCTTTGTGAACCTTTCCAATTTTATTTTGTTGGTTAAAACTTGAGTGACTACTTTTTTTTTCATTTTGTATATACCTGCAACCTATAAATAACTATTTGTACTCATGTACATTTAGTAATACGATACGCAGATACTTTACATTAAAATTAAGAAAACAGTTAGCACCTCTTTTTGTGTTCTGCCTATTTTTTTATTCGGCGGGCCGGGCGGCGTCTGATATGTAGGATTTTCCCCCCTTCCCTCTGGATCGCGTGCGTCAACGGGCAGCTGCTGGATGCGGCTCTGCAAGTAACTAAGTCTACTATACTTTGATTAGGTGATTAGGCGAGCGATCGTTATTACTGGCTAAAAGGGCTGCAGGGACGATTCAGGGCAAAGCGGCGAATAATTAATTGTCAGTTCGTTGTTTTTTTTTTTGTCTTCTTCTTCTTGGGTTAAGAAACGGTCATCGCTGATAGCAAGTTCAGCTAAGATATTATGTAATGCCTTTTTACAGCATACATGTTTTTACGGTTGTGTTACAAAACGGAAACTCCAAAGCACTAGCTGTATGGTCTAGCTGGGTCCGCATCCCCTGAACCCCCCTTACACCGACACCTTCTTCCTCTTCCCCCTTCCCCGTATGCCTCCCCCCCCCCTATTCACCCATTGTGTGGTCAGATTCCCACCCCCACCCCCATACGGCCCCTATGTCCCCCCCCCCC
>JAHWFP010156292.1:26847-39028 GCA_023313725.1 Lithobius niger
CCGCTTTCTAGTTACAGCTGCCCCCAACGTTCGGGTAAAAAGTTGAACATTTTTCATAACTTCACCTAAGTTTTCCAAAATAATGCAATTTGATACATCATTCTTGCAATTACAGTACTTCATAATTTAATGTCAATGCAAAGTTTCACAACTTTAGTTAGGGAAGGGACCATATGGAGGGGGAGGAGGTTAGAGGCGGCGGGGGAGGCCTAATGACTGAAACAAACATTACATCGCCAATTACAACAAGTAACTAAACGAGTCTGACTAAACTTTAATGACGAATCCTAGTAGACACCAAAACAATAAAAAAGGCCATAGTCTGGAATGCATCTTTTCCGAGTAAAAGCCACCGCGCACACAGCGGCCAAGCCACACGGCCAGGTCGCCTCGGCCAACGAGAATGCTTACGGTGTATGCAGCAACGCGCACTTAGCAGCAGCACTGGGATCTCGGGCGGCGTGCAGGCAGCCACAAAGCGACCGTGCTTGCGCCGTATTCATTTTTCACCACGTGATCGCGAATTATCAAAGAAAAAAGGACGTGGCCGCGCGGCCCGTCGCCGTGTTTTTTGGCCGCGACGGCCACCGGCCGCTCAGTGCGCGGGCGGCCTTATACAGTCCTCTTCGGTAAACCTTTCTTCCTGCTTTTCTACAAAGCAGGGCCTGTGGCCCAAAAACGACCATGAACCCGGTAAGTATAGGCCTACTTCTCGGCTACCCAGCAACAACAACAGTTGTGTTTATTTTGGTTTGTTGTAAATAAAACTCATTACACTAAAATAGGACACATTTGCGTACTTCAGAGATCTTCATTCAGATACGTGTTACCTTTCCTGCGTCAAGAGGAGCAAACACAGACCTGCAAATTCCTCACTTCTGAAATGAAGACGATGCTATTATTGGTATTGGTGCTCTGCATGGCAACGTATTGTTTGCTTCAATAAATAAAGCCCAAAGAGGTTATGACCCCCTCCCCCCCAACCCATCCTTGTCCCCCTTCCAAATACTGCCCCATCGCCAAAGCTGTGAGAAGTCAAACTAACATGAATTGTGTAGTACTGAAATTGCAAGAATGTTGTCCAAAATTGCATATTGTTTTGGAAAACTTAGTTGAAAGTTATGAAAAATTTTCAACTTTTCACCCCGAATTTTTTTTTTTTTGGGGGGGGGGGGGTTGTAACTAAAAACGGGTTCATATTCGGACCTATGTTTATAGGACTTTCTTATCTTATATTTGGTCGCAGACCACTCCCTCAAAGTTTGTACAGACCATTCAGTTACACCCTGTATAAACCATCACTACGACCCATGTAACAGTTACTTTTAACCAGCGCACCGTATGAAAACATTGATGAGCATAATTAGGAGCCATATCCTATTCTAGATTATTCAGTAAATTAGGATTATTTAATTAATTAATTAATTATTGTGAACTGAACAAAAATTTGCATACGTATCGGCAGTAAGAAAGCAAATTAAAGAAATAATTAAAGCAAATGAACAGAGAACGAAAACAAAATTAAAAAGAACGAAAGCAAAATGAAAGGGAACTAAATCAAACAAAAACGGAACGAGCCAATTTATAAGGGCGCGAACCCCCCCCCCCCCCAAAAAAAAATAAGGAACGAAACCAACGTAAAAAAGCTATAATGCTGTCTAGGTCACGGCATGAGTGTGCCCCGTGGCGATCCTATGTTGTACAAGGGGACTGTAGTTGTCAATATATTTTTAATTGGAATTGTGAGACGCGATTCTTTTGTTCAAAAAATTGCTCAGTAGTATTTATGTGAATGAGCTCGCAAATGTTCGCCGCAGGGAATCTAATACGTACGTTTTCTGCTGTTATCGGTTTTCAATTCTTATCGATAGTTGTAGGTGGCATTATGAGGCACTTAAAATTTGGAGACGAGGAGAAAACACGGGTAATGTTCTAACACTGATAAACTTTACTAAGCAATGAAGGATGCATTGTCCAGGGCCGGATTTAAGATATTGTGGGGCCCGAGGCGTTCCGTTGTATCGGGGGGCCCCAAAAAAAGTACACCAGAAAATGTCAAAAAGTGCAAAGAGCTTTATTTTAAAGTGAAAATGGTGACAACGTTTCCGGATTAAAAGTCCCATTCAACCTGAAAAAGTGAGTCCATTTTTCAAAATAAAACTTTAAAAAACGTCCAACTGACCAACAGTTGTTCGGTCCGGGGCAGTGCAACTGTAGAAGGTATACGACGTTACATGTAGCGTAACGACTACACTAAAGAACCGCTAAAGAACCGCTAAAGAAAAAATTTTGTTCAAAAATATTGTAAAATACGACCCATTTTTTCGGACACAACCTGACGGAAAACGATGGACCTGTAATCTTTGTACCCAGGGACATGCACACAGGGGGGGGGGGGTGTAGGCTCTAGCCCCTGCCCTCATGGCAAAGTGCCCGTATTTTCTGAAAAAGTGCCCTTTTTTGGTGGAGTGGTGGTGTAAAACAGCCTAAGAAACGCAAGAAAAAGGACAATAATGACTAAGGAAGTTGTGTAAAGATGGGCAGATATGGTTAACCGGACGGCCAACGATGGACCTGTAATCTTTGCACCGTACGTAGTAGATGAGTCAGTCAACCAACGAGCAGCTTCAGATTTTTTATTTGCTGAAGGAAAAGGAAATTAGTTCGATAAGGTTAACAAAACCTAATCTGACAAACATAATCAAACAACATAATATTACATAAAATAACATGACATAAAAATAAGCAAACGTAATATAACCAACACATCACCATGTGAATAAAAATATTTAAAATGTTTTAAGTATTCGTGGGGGAGGGGGAGTCCTAGACTGGCTGGGACCCGACGCAACTGTCTCATTTGTTAATCGGACCCTATCTCTGATGGCAAACCCGGTTAGGTAAAAATTCAACTGACAACCAATTTCTTTGTTAGGGGTGCAAGACTTAGTAATAGATGGCGTAAAATATCTATCATATCAAAAACCAAAACTGGTAAAAGGGGATGCCAAGTTCCGAATGGTTCGGCCCTTCAAAGGAGTGATACCAACACACCAAGTTAATCGCACTATTAATAGTTCGAAGGTTAAATGAAAACTAGAATATTGCTACTTTCGGTAGCAATGTTCAAGTTTTCATTTAACGTCCAAAGTATTATTCGGTGCGATTAAGTTGGCGAATGTTTTGGTGTGTTGATATCACTCCTTTGAAGGGCCGAATCATTTGGAACTTGGTGGCCCCTTTTACCAGTTTTGGTTTTTGATATGATATCAGTCCTTTTTTTTGAAATTGTGTATTAGACTCAACTCCACTACCATGCAGATGTGTAATAAAGTGGCACGTCAACAAGAAATTGGTTTTCAACACTTTGCTACTACCTTTTTCCTAGAGGAAGAACCATTCTCAACTTAGTCACCTTTTTTATAGGTTTTGGGCTTGGTTTTATTTAGTTGTAATTTGTTTTATTTTGTTAGTTTTGGTGTGTTGATATCACTCCTTTAAAGGGCCGAACCACTCTCAACTTGGTAGCCTCTTCACTGGTTTTTGGCTTTGTTTATTTTACTATGATTTTACAGTTAGTTTATTTTTCGTGAATTGGACGTGAATACAATTTCTTTGGCAACGTTGTTTAGATTTATCGTGCTACACTAGTGTATGTGCGTGTCTGTGTGTGTCAAGCCCATGTAAGCTCTCGTATAAATAAATCAAATCAGTATATACGTTGTCATTGTCCGAACTTTGACCGTCCAATGAGAGACGATGCCGACAATACTAACAATGATTATAACAATATCTTCGTATAACAATATCTTCGGATTTACGCGCCATCTCACGCCATCCCGTTACACCCTAAGCTCCAAACCATAAAAGGTACGCAGTTCGTATCGTACTGCAGCCATTCGTTTAATTTCAAAGCTGGAAGGCTTCCCGTTTTCTCGGTATCGATGAATAATCACCGTATGGAAATTAACATGGGGATGAGCGGACTAGAATTAGCTAGCTAGCTAGTAGCTAGTTACACATTTGCAAAGTTATTGAGGGTCAGATTCTACATTGAAAGCAGCTTAGCTGGCATTCCTACACGAGTTAATTTTTGTTAATTTTTGTACCGCATTATTATTTTTATCAAGTACCTGAAAGGTCCTCAACTCTGCTTAATGATATTAGACACTGATGCTATGGCTCGCGCATCAAGGTTGTAACAATGGTTTACAACCTTGACAATTGAATTGATGTGATGTTTGTTGCCTAACTTGGCGCAACACACTAGCGTGTGTCTAGATACAAGCATCAAACTAAAAATGAAAGGGCCTTGGAAGATTTATTCGAGCTATACCCTTTACTCGGAAAACATTCCAATCGACGTTTTTTTCATAGACTATACGTTAAAAACTTTAAGCTAAAGCTTTAAGCAAGTGGTTCATAGTAAACTTCAAGCTAAGTTAAACTTCATCGGCTTTAGAAGTAACCTAACACTTTAAGTGACTTCTGGACAAATTGCGTTCAGTCATCTATTGTAGTGGGCAAAGAGCACTCTGGTTCTAAAGCAATCATTCGTGATGTAAGACAAGGACGTTCCTTTTTGTCTTCGATTTAAACGACTTAACTACACAATCAGGCAATGCACCACTGAATAAATTTATTGACAACGTAAAATTTCACTCACAAATAGCAGATTCTACGTCCTACTGGCGGCTGTCTTCTGCTACATTGACAATGAGGTTTTTTATTAATTTGATAAAGACTGTGGACAGAATACAAAATGGAAGACTGATGTCTTGTGAAGCCACGTAAAATTGAACAAAAAAAAATAAAAACCTAATTGGTCCATGATACCAGCTCTCAAAATGAAACAGTAATGTAACAAAACACAGGTCGGGACGGGGCAAAGATTATTACAAAAAAGCAGCAGAAAGTGATGAAAGTACAAATAAGAAAACAACAAATGAGACAATTACAGGACATGACGGAACTGTAAAGAAGGACAGGACAAGACAGGATGGGTAAAGAAAATTAATAAACGGATTAGACAAGGGTGAAAATACAAGCAAGAAAACTACAAACGAAGGCAAGGTCTTACAGCAGGCAGTTAAGCGAACACACCAGACAACCAGTTTTAAACCAACCAAGATGGTAAATCACAAAATATCTGGAGATGACTGCAGTAACTGGTGGGAGAAGTGGGTTTTTTTCTGAAAGAGTATAAAGAACTGGGTGAGACGATGAGAGAATAAAAGCAAACGTTTAAAAAAAGCCATAAGGTGCCCCAAGTGCCTTCAAGTTTAACATCGTGTGGCAATGGGTGGAACGGCGAAAAAGTCAAAAATGATAATTTAACTGTTTTAAAATTTAATCTTTAAAATTATCTCATTAGATTCTCCCGGAAACTATGTTAGCATGCCGTAATTACACAGAATTTTATTTTTCTTAAGAAATGGGAATAATTTTGCATAAAAAATTAGCTAAAATGTCCTTTCACGCAATTTTGGCTCGTAACTGCTTTACCTACACTATTGTTCAGGAAAAAAAATTGTTTGGGCATTGACGGCTACCTTTCTTAGTCTCTAAGGTTTTCAAAAGCGATAAGGTTAAAAATAAATTTATTGTGTGCGCGGCGTATCTTGAGTCCTGCAAGTATTTTATGAGCGGCTACGTCTTCCTGGAGGACGCGTCTTTAATCGATGGCCGCCATTGTTTTTGTAACTTTCTTGGATATCAGTAAGGCACTCTGCTACTAAAAACGTACAATCGATTATCTTTGTTCCTTCTGCAGCGAACTCAAGATAAGCCGCGGGCACTATAAGACCAGTCAGATCATAATTTTTACCTTCTTCACCATTCCGCCCGTTACCGTACAATGTTAAACTCGATGGGCCTTGGGGTACCTCAAGACATGACCCCAAGAGTGATGAATTTTTTTGCGTGTGATAGTGATGTGCAAGAGTAACTTTTCCACACCCTGCCAATGAGAAATTCCAAAAAATGTTTCTATACTCTACCCTACTGTACAGTAAAATACGACGTTTCGAGATGGTTCGTCCCGTTGTCAAGCAAAAAAATATTTTATAGCATAAGCTACAAGTTTCGAGACACACTTAAATGGTTTCCCATTTTTAAAGAAAATCAAGCCAGAGCAGTAAAGTTTAAAAAGTGAAGCCCAGTCGGCGCATAAGCTGAGTCTGGGAGTACCTCTCCCTATAACGAAGCAGAGAAGAAGTGATTCATGGAGTGGAAGGGTTGGTAATTATGGAGTTAAGGCGAACCACTCCAAATCACTCAATTTTTTTTACTAATCGACGCATATCATCATCATCTTGCCAAGCACATTAAAAAACCCATGGGGAAACGTGTTTTAAGGTGTAAAAAAAAAAAACATTGAAAACACGTAAAACGATAGTTACGATCGTGTTGAAGCACCGGCCATATCGTAGGAGACAGAGTAACGAGAAAACCTGATTTGCATCGCAATGTAAGGAGACGGAAATTACCTAACTTAACCAACCTAACCTACCTAACCTAACCTAACGTAAAAAAAATAGCAAAAAAAAAATGCAGACAACATAGTTTGCAACATTACTTTTCGTTTTCGCGATGCCAACTTTTCGTGCTACTCTGAATCCCGGAACATGGCCGCCGCTTTACACGGCCGGGCCCACCGTTTTACGTGGTTAAAAAACGTGTTTGGAGAGCTAAAAAACGTGTTTACATATCCAAAAAAAACATTTCCCCGCATTTTTTTAACGTGAAATAAGAAGCGGATGAAGATTTAGGTCGGTACGTACCAAAATTGAACGATTTAGCGTGGTTCGCCTAAACTCCGTAAATACCGAAGGGGTGGCTAATTTATGTGGGATGGCCCCAACGGGAAAAATTTGCATCTCCAATTTTGTGAACGATTGGTACATATTCAAAAAGCTATTTATTATCAGGCATCAAATGATTCTGGGCTATCGTATTCCAGATCCTTGGCAGTTACCCCAAAAGAACCGACTTGCCAAGTTGAGTGCGAAAGAAGTCGAACTGTAAATTGTTACTGCATGTATGATTGGCAACTGCCTATCGCACCTGTAAAATTTACCGTATTTCTTGGAAATCTAAATAGTTTGCGACCGTTGCTTTTTCCTAGACTTTCAGTCTGGAGTAGTTAAAGACCTTGTTGTCGGAGTGAACTCTAATTTGAAATTTGGGACACATTGTAATCCCATTATCAATGCTATAGGTTTGCAGATTACGGAAATTGTTTATTCTGGGTCTATCAATGGATGGCAACGTCTAGATAGATGGTTGACACGCTGGACTAACTTAAGCTAAGGAAATAAATTTAAGTCAATGAATTACCTTCTGCCATTTTGGTTCAGGTTTAATGGTGTTAAATTTGGTTGTAATGCACTCGCCTGCCAATTGACACGGCTTGAAAAAGATGATGACGAATCCATGTCATAATGGTTATTTTCGGTTCAATAATACAACAATGAACAAGATATTTTTCTAAAAATAATGACTACGAAGACGTGAATGTGCCTCAATACTACAACTAAATACGGATGCAAACCTATTTACGTTGCCTTTTGGACTTATATGTCAGACTGACTGACCGGGGAATCGAACCCAGGTCCTTTGAAACCAAAGGCCGAGGTCCTACCGCTGAGCCAGACTGACACGGCCTAAGGCTCAGCGGTAGGACCTTGGCCTTTGATTTCAGAGGTCGTGGGTTCGATTCCCCGCTCAGGCAATCTGACATATAAGTCCAAAAGGCAACGTAAATAGGTTTGCATCCGTATTTAGTTAACCAATTTCGAGCCCATTGGCTTTCCGTCCCGTTTAATCAATACCACAACAGCACGAGTGAAGAATTATTGCAATCACCATTTCTAAATAATGAACGTTCGGTGACCCACTCCACAAAGACTACGACACATAAAACCCACTCCATAAACCTACGAAGGCCATTAAAAATTAATTAAGTGGTTCTCAGGAGTAATACTAAAAAAAAACTGACGCGAGCGGGCGGTGTATTTTTTTGAAAGTTTTATTCGTGATTTTTCAGATGCGGGCGATGGCTGTTTTATTTATTTTTATTTTTTTACTAAACAAAACAAAATCAGTAGCTTACATTTGTTGTAGAGTGCAATATCGCTGTTTTAATTCCAGGGTAGCGTGTAAAGTGGAACGTTTGATAAAAGCATTCTTTACATCCAAGTTTTCAGTTGTGACATGCCTCTCTCTGAACGACCCTTAGATTAGTTGGAGGCGATCGTGTGAATGGAGCTAAGAGCTAATGTAGTCATCGGCTCCAGCACTTTGATGAAAGTGCTGATGCGTGTTCGGAATTGGTTTAATTTTTAGACGACTTCATAAAAAAAAGTTTCATGCGCTGAGAAAAAACATATGCGTGCGCTCCCGAAAATCACGCCATTAATTTTTGGCGGCCTAACAGAGTACAGGGAACGTAAAGCAGTATTTTGGGCTTTCAATTCGTAATTAATAATAATACAAGTTTCAACCACTTCATGGTGGCAGGAAATCGGAAGGGCGGTGAGCCACTAAAACCGTAACCTATATATATAGGGTGTTTGAGAAAGGGTTTCAGATTCTCAGATGCTAACGAACGATGGAACCCATCCGTTGTGGACTGGTTTACAGTATGTTTACTCAGAGCATTCCAAATACGGACCACCCTAACCGAGAAACAATTTTGGCGAGTATTATGGTTTGCAACCTGCTTAACAAGTTTCCATTGGTGACCCCGAGTACAAATATGTCCCGGGGCCAAATCAAAAAAAATGGTAGGCTCACAGCAGTAAGATCATGCAAAATCTTGAAAGTTAATATGAGACCAAACTTTATGCTTCGCAACTCAAGTAGTTCCAAGACAGTCCGACTGAGACGTTCCGAATAACTTAAATCCCGAAACACAGGAAGACGCTTTGTAAACTGGTGCTGAACAGCCTAAAGTAGGACAATATCGCCTACCAGATGCGGGGACCACACAGGGTTCGCATATTCTAAGAGTGGTCTCGTAAAAACCTTAAAGGCCCAAACTTTGGTGTGCCTGTGGCCCGACGTAAAGCATTTATTTAGAATAGCTGCCCGACGATAACCCTGACCTGAGATTTTAAGGCAGGGGAGTGAAGACTTTAGATTCTGTGAAAACCACACACCGAGGTCTCTAACCTCCAAAACCGAAGGTCATAGACTGTTCCAGACGATAATTAATACTTTAAAAAAAATTTGCTTTAAAAAATTGCCTTAAAAAGTTGCGATATCTCCCCAAAACTAAACTTGGTAAGGATTGCAGCCGAGCTATTAGACCGTTTTAAGTGGTGATCAAATGCCACGTTAACCCCGCTGACTGAGACTTCACACGAGACTTCAGACGTTAAACGAAATACTGAAAAATTGTGCAGCAGGTTATTTTCAAATTTTTCATTTAACCTTCGTTTAATTTTGCGAAAGAGCTTGGCGTTTGATTGCAAGTAAATTTTCTGGATTCATGCCGGGTAACTTCCCTACTTCCTTTCTCGGTCGAGGGAGAAATCGGAATACCCAACATGGTGAAACAACCGCGAGTTGACCCTAGCCAAAAAAAAAAAAAAAACATAAACGGTGGTACGATTGTCACAAATATGAAGTTATTCGACATGGATTACTGAGAACAAACCGGTTTGCGGATCTGGTCGAACCCCTGGAAAGAGGACCTTGACAAAGTCCCCACCAGGAATGCCGGCCAGGGTAGCGTGAGAGGCTACCAACTCCTTCAGCCGCTATGAGAACTATTCCGGCCCATTCTGGATAATCTAAGTTCGGGCCCTACGATGATCGGAGATTTCCCGGTTCAAATCCTCGGGTTGGCGCCTCCCTTTACCAGATATTTCTTCTTCTCTAAAAAGTCTGGTAATGTTCAAAATTGAGCCGGTTCAGCCACACGAGCATTAAATTGCTTCGGCTGACTTATGGCTCAAAAGAAATTAATTAAAAATTTGATTTAGTTTTAAATTAGTATGAAAAGTAAACCTTGATTATTAGTCTTCTGTACAGCCGTAATGGCTGGAAACTATACCAACGACTTTGTCCGTCCGTCACTTTTTCAGTGGCAGTAGAGTGTAGGTATTGTGTGCGCTGCGTATCTTGAGTCCTGCAAGTATTTTACGAGCGGCTACGTCTTCCTGGAGGAGAAGGCTTTAATCGACGGCCGCCATTGTTTTTGTAAAGTTCTTGGATATCAGCAAGGCACTCTGCTGCTAAAAACGTACAATCGATTATCTGTGTTCCTTCTGCAGCGAACTCAAGATAGGCCGCGGACACTATAGATTAAAACATCGTTGCTTCCTTATAGCTAATAGATTTTTCTAGACGTAACGTAATGAAATAATAATATTCGATCATATCATTTACCACTACAGGAACACGGGCAACCGTAAAAACAACAGGATTTCGTTAACGACGCACATTAGCAGTATAGCGTGCACAGATATCCGATAGGGCAGGGGCAATTTTTAGTAAAAGGGCACCGGCTGAGGCTTTATTTTTCTAGAGGCTTTTTTTTTTTTTTTTGCGTATCACTCACTTTTTTACCTATTTTTGGCCCGTTTCTTGAGCTTCCTGGCTTTCTTTTTGCCCTCTCTACGCCCTTTCTCCTCGCTGCGACAAGCATTTTTCAGAAAGCGGAAAACCAAAATAGGGCATGTTTTTTCTTCAAAAGGGCAGAAAAAGGCTATTTTTTTCCCAAAAAGGCAGGGGCGATGCCCCCCCCCCTTCCCCCCTGTGCACGCCACTGCACATTAGCTTCATTAAAAAAACTCTCGACACCATGTTGAATGAATGATTAGTCATACTCTCGAACCCCATTTTCCGTTAGCTGCTACTTACGAAATTAAAATGGCACGTAAATATTAGGCCTAAAAGCTGACAATTACGCTAACAGCTGAAAATTAGGCCTAAAATCAAGTTGCCGCAACGCTCGGGAGTTGGGTTCGACAGTAGGGCTATTCATTTTATGTGTTGCATAAATGAATAGGCCCACTCTCGAACCCCATTCCCTGTTATCGGCTAGTTACGAAATTAAAACGGCACGTAAAAATTGGGCGTAAAAGCTGACAATAAGCTCTAAAACTAGGCCTAACAGCAAACACATTGGTGATGGTTACTACTTTTATACTACATAACAGAGATCGCAGTTGCAGTGCGTGACAGAGGTGTGCGCCTCAACATTTTCGTTGAAAAAGTGGCGGAAGTTTACAGAAAACCGGATTCGACTAGGTAGTCGCTGCAGTCGCGTGTTAATTCAGCATTTTTGCTGACAACTTCAGATATGCCTGCTTGGGGATGAATTGAATTGTTTTAGCGTTGCGGTCACAGAAGTATTGTTGCTACTTCGATTTCGTGAAAATATTTCAACAAGGCCGCAGGGTGGACGCAGCCCACCACGACTTCAAAGTGTCGGCAACGTGGCGGCAATCCTTGACAAGTTTGGTTTTGAAATTTCTTTCAGCCATCCCCTGTTTTACAGCTGCTAAAGCGACTACAAATCCGGAAATCCAATGATATCAATAGAAATGTTCATATTGAGAATTTATGACATTACCCATTGATAACCCTGTATATCCTGGTGTCTCTTTAAAAGGACGGCTACTAAACGACCAAAAACTAAGTCCCAACGCGCAACACGAGCTTTGTGACCCGGAGTAAAGCGAGCGGCAACAGCCCAGTGGTCAGCGTCTTCGTCTGCAAACCAAGTGAACGCCAGATCGAATCCCGCGACCAACCCAACTATCATAAAAAAAAAGTGTCCAGTTTGGCATGGGCATTAAAGGGTTAATTTAGAAACTAAATATCTCCTGTTAGGTGTTGATTATTGTTTCAGGAGCACTGTTTGATTTTGCTATCTGATAGGGACACTAACTATCGTATTGTTAACTAACAAACACATAATTAAATTAAATAATAAACACAAAAGGTTTGGATAACCTAATATAGCCGAATGATTGAATAGTCAAATACATTATTGAATTAAATAATAAACACGAAATGATTGAATAACCTAATATAGCCGAATGATTGAATAGCCAAATAAATTATTAAATAAAATAATAAACACAAAATGATTGAACAACCTCATATAGCCGAATGGTTGAATAGTCAAATAAATTATTTAATTAAATAATAAACACAAAATGATTGA
>JAHWFP010156292.1:39038-59329 GCA_023313725.1 Lithobius niger
TTGAATAACCTAATATAGCCGAATGATTGAATAGTCAAATAAATTATATAATTAAATAATAAACACAAAATGATTGATAGCCATGGTTGTGTAGCGTTCAATCTTAGGAGATTATCTCAATGAAGACAAAGAAACTTTTAAATAAAGAAGAAAATCACAAGGTAAAGGGTAAACGATGCAGACAGTCTGCATTAAAGACTGGCCTTTTTAGCAAACACGATACATTAATAAGAGAAAGAAGAATAAACAACTTCCTCGACTGGGACTCGAACCAAGGACTTTCCTTTTTGCGCAAGTAAACGGAAAGTCCTGGGTTCGAGTCCCAGTCGTGGCAGTTGTATTTTCTTTCTTTCTCAGATTAGTGTATCTTGTATCCAGTCTTTAATGCAAACTGCTTGCTTCATGCAACTTTTAAATTGTAACAACGTGCCAGTTGGACCTAAGAGACACCTAACTGCATAATATTGAACATTTGTAATTTTGTAGGCTATGTTAACAAGAAAACTACAGAAAAAATCTATTCTGTATATGTAATACTTGATCATTACCTTTCAGCCACTGCAAAAGGGAAAAACAAACAAAGGGATTCCTATTATAGACATGGAATTAATTCTTGGACGAATTCCCTTTAACATGACACCAAATCGGCCGTTTATGCTACGTACGGTGTTCTCAAATTTAACACCTTAAAGGCGCCTTTTCACCCTTTTCAACTCCTAGATGCGGGACCGTAGAATCTTCGAGCAATGTAAAGAAAATAGCGGCAAATTAACAATGGAACAACGTTAATCGCAGCAGCGCCGCGATTTTCATAACTCAACCGAGATCACGTGACCCACATCAGCCTATTGGATGCCGGAGAATCTGGAACGTGGATGCTGTCTGTAGAATATGGGCAACGCTATTGAAATGGTGAGCAGGCGCCTTTAAATTGTCGGAGTGGGACAAAACTGTAAACGAAACGAAACTATGTACCAGATGTTACGTTTATATGTTGACACTAGCTGAAGCCCGGTGGTGTTGGATGCATCGTTTGCAACATTGGTGCCGTTTGGTTCTCATGCGTTTTTTCTCCATGTTCTGCCAAAATTATGTTTCTTCAATCTTATTTATGCGCATATACCTCACACTTGACACTGGCTAGTTCTGTGTATCTGGGCCACAAAGAAAGCCATAACCAAGGAGCGGAAGGTGTGATTTTCGTCGTGTGGCCAGGCCGTTTATAATGTTGCCGGGGCAGCGTGTAATATGTTGAGACCTTTACTCTTATCAGAGTAATATTATTGTAGCAGTGTGCCCTCTATTACTCTGATAAGAGTAAACGTCTCAACATATTGTTGATTTGAAGTTTCAAACATTTCAACTGTGCTCAAGAAGGCAGCATTTCAGAATTAAAAACGTTATTCAGTAAGTATTATCTGCTTACTTAACACAAAGGGCGTTAATGTTGCTTAAAGTACATTAAAGCAACATCCTTAAAGGCCTTAAAGCAGGCCTTAAAGTAACATCCGGCCTGCCTTATAACATTCCGCCTGCCTTATAACAGCCACGTGCTGATCTTCATCCGCATATATAAAATCGCCAAGGTCAACTGAGATAGTAGCTGTGTTCCTCGCAGTTAAGAACACAGCTACTATCTCAATTGGTACTGCGTTTAATAGACGAACCAGCATGAACGCATCAATTGTGACGTCACAAACCGGAATGATTCTCGTATCTTATCATCACAATTTAAAATTTTCTAGGTTAGCGTCTTATAATTTTGCTTCGGCGATCTATTGGGATAATTAATTTTTATTTTTACCGCATTAGTCTTTTAGATTTTTGATCTCATGGTAATTCTTAGCAAATTAGTAGGCCTACATGCACACACAGAGATAAAACGTCATGGTTATTGTAACAATTATTAACAATTATTCAACAAAAAATATCCTATAGACTCCACATTTTAAAACAGATTTTTACCAAGGGATTGACTAACGGTAAGTAAATAGACCTTTGGGGCCGTACTTGATGTGGAGGATCGAGAAAAATGTCGCTGGGCGGAACGTCCTTTTAAGTCTAAATAAACAAATGCTAGTTTTCGTTTGCTTGGCTCGCTCAATCAAAGTAATCTGATTCATTTCACTATGACCTAATTTGTGCTTGTTTTGTTAAACGATTTACGTTCACCGTTATTCTGTAAACAAAATTGATACTTCTGATTATGAATTATGTTAATTTTATTTTTAGATTTTTCTGAAAATGCGTTTGTTAATTTTCCATTTCAGCTTCTTCAGTAAATGAGAATTAGTTTGGTTTAAAACCATTTGATCGCAATCTTAATTTATAAGGCAAAGCCTTACAGCAAAAACGACAAGAACCCCCCCCCCCCCTCCCCCAGCAGCAACCCCTACCATGAAAACGGACCAGCATGTCAATTCTTTGGCCAGAAGTTGAAACTGGTACGTTGCCGTGAAAAGCTCAAATTGGCACATTGTTGTTGTAGACTCAAGGTCTACTCAAGGTCTCTAGGCTGACTACTGACTCAAGGTCTCTAGGCTCTAGTAGATACATGTGTTCTGCGTGGTCGTCTCAGCGGCAAGTCTTGCATGACGTCATGCACGAAGGACAGTTATTTTTTATACGGTGCAAATCTCTCAAGCCAAAGCAATAAATTGGGAGGAGGGGGGTGGAGGAGCCCGCTGCAGTTGGGATGGCTAAAAGAAATTTCAAAACCAAACTTGTCAAGGATTTCCGCCACATTGCCGCCTTTTGAAGTCGTGGTGGGCTGCGTCCACTCTGCGGCCTTGTCGAAATATTTTCACGAAATCGAAGTAGCAACAATACTTCTGTGACCGCAAGGCTAAAACAATTCAATTCATCCCCAAGCAGGCATATCTGAAGTTGTCAGCAAAAATGCTGAATTAACACGCAACTGCAGCGACTACCTAGTCGCAGCCGGTTTTCTGTACACTTCCGCCACTTTTTCAATGAAAATGTTGAGGCGCACTCCTCTGTCACGCACTGCAACTGCGATCTCTGCGAAGTAGTAACCATCACCAATGTGTTTGCTGTTAGGCCTAGTTTTAGAGCTTAAAAATTATTATTGTAAGCTTTTACGCCTAATTTTTACGTGCCGTTTTAATTTCGTAACTAGCCGCTAACAGGGAATGGGGTTCGAGGGTGGGCCTATTCATTTATGCAACACATAAAATGAATAGCCCTACCGTCGAACCCAACTCCCGATAATTACGGCAACTTGATTTTAGGCCTAATTTTCAGCTTTTACGGGAAATACCCCATATGCGGGGCAGTGTGTCTGTTAGCCCTGCTCTTTAGAAACTACAGAGATGGGAGTGTGTCTGGGGGAAGGGGGCGGCAATGCACCTGTTACTGACCGAAAACTGGGAAACAACCACGGGCGAAACAAAACCTAAGGCAAAACAAACCCCGGGCGAAAAAGGGTACGAAAGCTATTGTATTCATACTTGTTTATTTTTGGGCTTGGTAACGCGGCAAGGTTAATTGAATTGTAGAATGCAGATTTCAGCAAACAATAGATTGTTCACTTAGGAACAATTCAACTCGGTATCGGTTTTTTCATAATTTAGAATTCATAGTTGCAGGAAGCAGTCGAGGGAGCAAAGTGACAATTGTTGCTGATTTAGGGCGTCGTTGGGCAGATGACCCCCTTTGAACCCTTTGAATCAATTCGGGTAGAAGATCAGAAGCAGTTAACGCTCGATACAAAACACTTTGAAACCCTTTGATTCAATTCAATTGGGGCCACTAATCCTCTCGTTAAGAGATCATTTAATCATCGTATAGAGCAACGGCAAGTGACGTCATACTGGCTACAAGAGTGATAGCTGTAAAGGGCACTAGATTAAAATGGAGGGTTAAACAATGGCACTTCTAGTCAAGGAAGTACTTTGAGAGTGGATTTCTTAGGCTTAAAAAACCGTTGTTTTCTCCAATCCCTTATGCTGCGAGGTTGTAATCGGAAAATAAAGATTCCACTTGCTTAAAAATGTCACCAACTGCCAACAAATCGACAAAAAACGAAATTCGACAAAAAACGAAATTCACTCTTAACAGCATTGTCTTCAGTAAGACGCCCTTCTTTTCGCCCTACAGTGCCCCTTGCAGCTAACCCAGTTACTGGCTCCACCATAGAGTTATATACAACTAGGAAACAGGCTTTGGGCCTATTGTAGGCGGAGCGGAGAAAAATGTATTTTAAATTTGTATTCCGTCTCATTATAATAGCTTTGCAATGTTTGCTAATGGTCCTTAAAGAGCTGGGGGCAATATTCATTCGGCGACAGTTGAGCTGAAGCTTTTTGCTGGTGTTTTTTACATTTTAGCTAGGCTACGTTTCATATTAATTTTAAGATACTTTCGTTTGCACCCATATTTAGTATCCGTTTCGTTATTTGCAGCCTCTTTACACCGTCGCCGCCGTTGTAAAATACAACGTTAGCCGCCGTGGTTAAGCTAGCAAAGAACGTGCCGCCGTGGTTAAGCTGGCAAAGATCGTGCCACCGTGGTTAAGCTGGCAAAGAACGTGCCACCGTCAATAATGCTTACATTGTTTGTATTTATTGCAGAGTATCTTTCCTAGATTTAAAATATTAACAATAAAGCATTTAATTGCAAGCTAAACAATCACCAGTAACGATAGTACTTCACAACAATCAACAGATTCGAAACATCCGCGGCTCTGTACGCTGCCTTCTACGACAATGTTGAAGCGCACACCTCTGGCACGTAACTGCAACGCCAAACGCTAATTTTTTTTTTTAATTGGAATTATTACAATTGTTGATCAGCGGTGTTAGCTTGGCTGTGAAGATAGAATTTAAATATTTCTAAATCCCAATTTTAAGCCTAATTGTTAGTCCCGTTTTAGTTTCGTAAGCGACAACCGTCTTTGGAGACAACAGTAGAGAAATTAGGCCTATTGGGTTCGATGTTAGGCCTATTTATTCTGGCGACACGGGATCGAGAGTGTAGTTTCCATAACAATCTAGGAATCTTGAAATTACAATACGAAGCCAAATTATTGTTCTGTGTTGTGATATAAATACGTAATCTGCTGTGTACTGTCCTATTATATGAACGGTTTCCTCCTGCAGCGGCGATTTGATGTCTCAAATTTGAGATTCCCGTTGATAGTGTCAACGCCACTTTGGTTGCCATGTTGGCTGAATTCCTGCAAGCATTATTTTTTTACATGAAACGAATGTGAGTCGTTAACGAATCCTTGGTTTTTTCCCCATTTGCTTGTGTTCCTCTAGTGGTTAAAGTGTTATGATCAAATGTTATTATTTCGTTGAGTTATGTCAAAAAAGATTGTTAGCTGTAAGGAAGCTACGATGATTTATTTTGGCGTTTTTTTTAAAGTTCACTTGATTACCAGCAGCACAGTGTATGCTTCGTCGGAATTCCTTAACTATTCACGATTCCAAATTTACAATGGTGAGTGTTAGAAATAAATTCGAAAATTTGTTATTTCTCCCATAATAATTGTTCGATTTACGTCAAATTTTGGCTCAGCAATACTGTTTGTGGTATCAAGCGTTGTACCAAATTTCATTCCAATCCGGTCTTTCGTTTGGGCTCCACCCAGACTAAAAATGTGCAACCAACAGACCAACGGACCAACCAACCAACATTTTGCAATTTGGTGTCCGTTATAGGCTACGCTTCGCTCGCTTCGCTCGCTCGCTCCGCCAATAACACTACGTCATGTCACTGCCCTATTGACCGTCCAATTGCGAGCACTAAAATTTGATACTTAGCAACTTTTTGTCTTAGAATGTAAGATTTAAGCGGAAACCCAGATCGTTTCATTTTGGATCTCAAAATCTCATCACATTTTTGCTGGATGACAATCTTATTTTTCGAGCGCCGAAGCGCCGTTGAGAGGTAGCAATGATCGCTGTCGCGCATTGAAATTGTTGACAATCCGCCTGCGCGTGTTTCTCGCGTCTAACTTGTTGCTCCGGAAAACTGATTATTATGTTTGTTATTACCCTACGGATAAGGATCTTATCAACATGGCGTCCTCTAATATTTTCGGAGATTCTCTGTAACCATGGTGCTACGTGAGTCGTGGTAAAGGCTGCGCTTGAATTCATGTTTTTTTTTTTTCTGCGTACGGCCATGGTTTTTCAATCAGCGTATTTGAGTCAAGATGCTGATTGAAAAACCATGACATGGCCCAGCGGTTAGACAGCGCCCAGCCATATAAAGGGTATGGACTGCAGCAACGCTAAAACCAGGATGCATACTAAAATAAAACGGCAAGGTTAAGCCTAAAAATGTTGAAGGCTTTCGAATTAATTGAAGGCTTCCCTGTCACGTTTTGAGCTATAACTACAGTAGGCTTCCTATATGTTATTTGCACCTCATATCCAGGGTGCCCACAAATTATTCACCCCATAAAGAAATTAAAATTAGAAAAACGAAAACAGATACTGAAAAACTGTAAAGTGCCAACTGTTTACTAACTCAAAAAGTTTTTTTGTTTATGATGGTGGCCTCACAATAAACCTTCACGAAACCCTTTTTGTTGAATAACCAAGCATGTTTTTTAAGCATGTCCACAGATACCCTGGTTTGTTACACTGGTTTGTTTCCCTAGTTTTTCTTGTGGGGGCTTTATAAAGGACAAAATGTACGCAAGAAAGGTAACTTGTGTACAGGAACAACAGGAACTTGTGGACAAGATCACTTGGGCGATAAAAACGATATCAGTAGACATGTTTAAAAACGTTTGGGAATAAATCGATTTTCCACTGTGTATTCTCCGAACAATAAAAGTGGTGCATGTGGAGGTTTATTATGAGGCCATCAGCACCACAAAATGTGTAAAAAAAATTATATTTGAGTTAAAAGACAGTTGGCACTTTCTTTTTCAATATCGGTTTTCGGTTTTTCTTTAATAATTCAATTTCTTTATAGGGAGATTAATTTGTGGAAACCCTGCAGATTGGTTACTTGAATTTCAGTAGGCGGTGCAGTACCCTTGCAGTGAACCGTAATGTCAGTGCCACTCAAAACTTCTATCGTGTGCGTAGTAAGCTAGAATGGTTATTATTCAAGATGCGGCAAAGGGAATGCTGCGGGAAAGCCAAGTAATAAAGGACTGGGTTTGAGTGCTGCTACCTAATAGTTTGGTCGTTGCTTAAGGCTTTAGTCGTAACAACTCTGTGAGCCTTTTCAATTCTATTTCGCTAAAAAATATTGAATGATAAAAGTGACTGCACTTTCTTCATTTTGCATATATCTGCAACCTGTAAATAACAATTTACATTTTGTATAGAGCAGTGTCACGACGTAGTATTATTGTATATAACTCTATGCTGAAGCCTTAATGGGTTAGCTGCAAGGGGCACTGCATACAGAAACAGAAGGGCTTCATACTGAAGCCGATGCTGTGAAGAGTGATTTCTTAGACCTAAAACGCGCGATTTTTGTTGTTGGAGAAAACAACGTTATTTTAAGCCTAAGAAATCCGCTCTTCCGTTGTTTTTCCCTCCATTTTTATGTAGTGCACCTTGTAGTTATGCCCTCCAAAACCCATACTGGTGCCAATCTGGTGCCAGTATGGCGGCAAATACCACTGCTCTATACGTTGGACAGAAATTTTGCATTAAAACTTGCATTAAAATTAAGAAAATATTTCGCACCTTTCATTGTATTCTGTCTTTATCAACCAATAGTTCTTTTATCCTATGTATTTGTTCGTTTCATGCCTTAGTATTTTTTTTAATTTTTATTTCCTTTTGGTCTGACGTGTACTCTATGTCGACCTCGCATGCGTCGCGGTGCAGCTCCTTGCGGATGGCTGTGCAGGTACGCCTACGACTTTGGGTTGACTAGGTGAGACGATCTTTATTACTGGTGGACGAGACTCCGGGGACGCTTTAGGACGAGGCGTCAATAATTAATTGTCAGTTCGTTGTTTTCTCGTCTTGGTTAGGAAACGGCCACCGCTGATAGCAAGTTGTAATAATAATTAACTGAGCAAAAAAAACATTAGAGCTCGTATCCCCATACTCACAGCCCTGAAGGTACACGAATAAAACCGGGTTAGAGTTCACTCGAACGCAACGAACCATAATTTGAACTATAATTTGTGTTTATTTTGTGTATGCATTTTTATCTTTCAATTTTGTAGCGTTTTGCTGTTTATGGCGTCTATTTTGTGTGTGTTTGTGGGTTTACGTTTTGCGAATTGGAGTTCAAATTATAGTCGTTGTGTAAGAGTGTACCCTAATCCGTTTTTATTTGTGTACCTTCAGGGCTGTGAGTATGGGGATACGAGCTCTAACGTTTTTTTTCTGAACGGCGAAGCCGATTTTTGCTCAGTTAATTTGTTGGCTTTTTTCGCTTCCATTTTATATGTGTCCACTGTCCACGGATTTTTGTTTTCGAAAAAAACGGAACATTAGAAATGGATACTTATGTATAGGTTCCACCGAAGGTTTGTCCCATGATTATTATATATTTGATGGCTGGATTGTTTCAGTATCGTAGCAACAATCGCCGAAACAATTCAACTGGCTTCCCGAAGCCTGCATTGAAAAAGTAAATACTCAGTCATGTCGGCCGCCCAATTTTGGGGCCGTAGGCCTCAAAATATAAGACTTCGCACTCTACGGTTTAAAATTTGAAGATTTAAGGAAAAATCAAGACCATTTAATTTTGGTTCTCCACAATGAGCTAGCTAGTTCAAACAACGACAATGTTAGTTTCCCGGCACCCAACCATTGTTGCATCTTGTTCGCGTGAGCTATAATCCGATATTGTGCGCCTCGCCTATTGTTACCCTATTGTTACATGTTGTAACATGTTGTGTAACATGTTGCTGTTGTTGTTGCATGTTGCTGTAACATATTGCTGTTGCTGTTGCTGTAACATGTTGCTGTTGTGTAACATGTTGTAACATTTTGTGACATGTTACCCTATTGTTAGCCGCTCCGCCTCCGCCTCCTCCTCCTGTCCAATTTTCTGAAATTCTCGTGCGCAAACGAACTCTAATAAGCACTGCCTGTTGGCAGTGCTAATAATAATAATAATAATAATAATAATAATACAGGTTTAACCACGTTAAGGGTTTGGACCTGGAAGGGGGAACCGACTAACACCAGTCCATAAAAAGGAAGGGAAGTATAAAACAGAACAGAGTCAAGGGACAAGTGTAGCAAATAATTCTGGCCGCTTTAAAAATGTCCTAAGGCAAATTTTATTTAATAAAAATTTAAATTCGTCAACTGAACTCGTCTCAACAACCTCACTCGGCAAGGCAATCCATGCGCGGATAACCCTAATGCAAAAGAAATTTTTTCGGCACTCGAGCTTGGACGCCTGTGAAGCAAGTTTAAAAGAATGTCCACGGGTGATCGTACAAGGACTGGGATCGAAAAATGGTAGGTCGACGGCCAGGATACCATGCCAAATCTTAAATGTTAGGATTAAGTCAGCAATGAGTCTACGAAGTTCAAAGGATTGAAGCCCGGTCCGAACCAACCTTTCACAGTAGGACAAGTCCCGCAAACCGGAGAGCCGTTTTGTGAATTTTCGTTGGACAGATTCAAGTCTGTCAATATCACCCAGTAACGATGGAGACCACACCGGGCTGGCATACTCGAGGATGGGGCGAACAAAGACTTTAAAGGCCCATACCTTAGTTTGTACATTTCCGGAAGTGAAGCAGCCAACAGCTAACCTACGAAAGGCCTTTGCTGAAATGTAAAGGCAATGCCTGGAGGCTTTAAGGTTTGAAGTAAGGCAGATCCCTAGATCATTCACCTCAGAAACCATGCGAAAAAATTGGTGATTTAGAAAATATGGAATGGTGCCTCCAGATTGCCAATATGAAAAGAGTGACACTTTTTGACGGACAATGGCAATTGCCATCTAACACTCCAGTCCGAAACCAAAGAAACCGAGTCAGTCAACATGCCAGAGTTTAAAGTGTGATCAAGTAGTGGGATACCCTGCTTCAGATCATCTGCAAACTTGAACTGCTGAATGGCCTCAGACGATGGTTTAAGGTCATTCCGGTATACAACAAATAAAAGAGATCCCAGTACAGATCCCCGTGGGACGCCACTTAAAATAGGTGCATAGGACGAACGAGTGTCACCAATTACAAGTTCACCTAAGATGTGTAATTCAGAGATGGAAGCATATAATAGTTTTGTTTATCACCAAATAACGGCTCTAAGTTCACTTAGATACTTGTGAAAAGCCGAAACATATAGAATTTTACAATTAACCCGTCAATAATTTATACAATTATTGCCAATAAAAATATAGATTACAACGTACACAACAACACAACTTCCGACAATACAAACTGGTGTTTATTACCTTGTTATACAGCACACGTTAAAAGTCAATATAAAAATTAAAAAAATTTAAAAATCGCTTCAAAAACAAAACAGAAACCACACAAATATGGTAACTGCAAAACATCAAAATAGAACTAAAAATACTAATAATAATAATTAAACTAGCACACAACTTGAATATAAATCAGTGTAATGTAACAATCCTTTACCCAATGGCGTTCCTTAATTTCACATACTTTTAATTGTTTAAAAAACATCTCTTTATCTCCTTCCGAATTTTAATTTTAATTATCAAGTTTTAGCAGGTCAACGGGTAAAACAGGGGGATTACATATTGCCTCCACTGTTTACCGTAATCGTTAAATATCTTATGGACATTAAATTGTCGGTGGATAGAAAAAGATATATAAATAGAAATAGAGAATGACGGTGCACGAAGCACCCCCCTCCCCCCCCCCCCCCCCAAAAAAAAAGAAGTTAAGCAACTAGAGCGTCATAGCGTGATTTGAAAGCGTTGAGTGAAGGAGCGCAAACAATAGATTGAGGGAGGGAGTTCCAACGTTGAACAACCCTTTCCGTGAAAAAGTGAAAGCGCAGATTAGTCCGAGATACAGTGCCAGAAATACGGAGTGGGTCGCCACGAGTGGGGTTGAAATTTGGAATGAGGGAAAGAACAGGGTCCACGTCTAGAAGATTGTGAATAAGTTGGTAGGTAATTATCATGTCGCCACGATGAAAACGATCAAGAATGGAGGAAAGCACAAGTTTACGTATATAGGCGATCGGAATAAAGTAAGGAACGAGTAGTGTGACACCATTTGGTAAGGCGACGTTGGCAGTTTTCAAGACGATTGAGTAAAGATTGTAGGGACGAAAGATTTGGGAACAGTAACCAAAGACTGGGAGGAAAGAGGATTTACTGGATGTACGTAAAACTTCTGCTTTACTACCTGTCACATTCTTAAAATCAGTTTTAAAGTAATTTTCGTAAATGGTTACAAAGTCTCTAAATTGTTTAATTTGAGTATTTTTTGTTCATGAAAAATACTTTCTGTATTATAGTCTGGTCACTTTTATTACAGTGGGTCATTTTTTCCAACTTATGACCCACCTGACCCACTCGAGCCCTGACCCACAACCCACTTGACTCACCCGATAGAGAGCAAAATCTGACCCACCGTCTGTGACCCATCTAACACACTATGCAAATAATACAGTATGAAAATTTAGGTTTTTAGCCTTTTGGGGGAGACTATTTTTGAAAGAGCAAGACACATTTTTCAAAGAGTGCTTGCAATACTATTGATTACCGTAAGATTACAGTGGTCGTTGGGTGAACTGTCTTGACCCATGACCTACTTGACCACGATAAAAATGTGACCCATTTGACCCACTGACCTATGGGTCAGTTCTATCTCTGGTGCAATGCCATGTCACAGTGTTAATGTCTTAAACCAGGCACTCCATAGAAAATACAGTTGAATATAATCAGGATTTAAATACTACTTTAAATTTTTCAATAAATTAGGATTATTTTATTAATTAATGTAAACTAAACAAATATGTGTATGTATATCTGCAGTAAGCAAGCGAATTACAAAAAAATTAAAGTTAAGAAAAAGAAAACACAATAAACAAGAACGAAAGCGTAACGAAAAAGAACTAAAGCAAACAAAAACGGAAAGAAACCAATTTAAAAGGAAACGAAACCACACACACACACAAAAAGGAACGAAACCAACTTAAAAAAGCAGTATTATTATCAAGGTCGTGGTTGTGTTCTGTGGCTATCCTGTGTTGTCCAAGAGAGATGTATTTGTCATCATATTTTAACTTTGACTTGCGAGTCGCGATTCTTTTGTCCAAATATTTACCGGTAGTGCTTCTGTAAATACCTCGCAAATTGGCTCGCCCCGGGTGATTTGATACACCACGTTTTCGTCCGTTTTTCTTTGGTAGTTCTCGGTGTTTCTTTCGTATCGATCGTTCTCGAATGGCATTGTGAGACGTTTAAAATTCGGAGCTGACCAGGAAACAAGTAGCCTATGTTTTAATGTTGATAAACTTTACTGAGCAAAGAGTGCGTGCCGCAGTCGGCAAACCCATTACGTATAAATTCAACTGACAACCGATGTGTATGCTTGAGATTATAGGGGTGGCACCATAAAAAAAAATGTATCACGATATTTTAATTATCGCGATAATCGTTATTATCTCGATAAAACACATTTTTAGGTTGGAATAACCATTTAAAAAAAGAACATTAATTAAAAAAAAAACTTTGGCTGAAGCCTACAACACTGCATCCTTCACGAATGTGAATTGTGTGGCACTCGCCATTTGGCGAGTAGACATGAAAATGTTCTTGCCATGGTCCATTGCTTTCTCACCATATATAAACAATTTAGCAGTTGGGCTACTACGTAATGCTAAAATATTGTTTGCATTAAACTGATTCTCCGATCAGCTAAAAGTGACGAGCAAAAGTAACGAGCTAAAGTGACGGGCACACTTAGTTGGATAGCCCTTGTATCCGCACGCAACGCCCGCAAACCTCTTGTTTCTAGCTATTACCGTTTCCGAGATATGACAATTTTAAGCATCGGGGGTTTGCACGATAATTCGATAAATCAGAAAAAAATGCGATACGATAATCGACGGAAATGTCTATCGAGATATTATCGAATTATCGATTATCGTGCCATCCCTACTTGGGATGCGAGACTAAAGCCCTAACCAGACAGAAGAGAGTTTCGTGCGAAGCAATACGTTACTACATGCCTACAAGGTCAAAATTGCAGCTGCACTCGTATAGTTGGTGTTGCGTTTCTCGACTGATTTTGTCGTCTTTCACGTCCCATCCCGCGCCGTGATGCAACCGCGAGCAGCCCAGTCTGGTTTGGCCATTAGGCCTTTGAAAATTGACCTACGTAACTCGGGCTGCGAAGAAACGCACTGCTGCTTATGTTAATCTCGTCGATCGTGCGAGATGTCGTCATAGTCTCCTGATCTGTCTTAATCGTAAGAATTTTGTTTGCATATGTGTATAGAGCTGCAGCGTCATGTGACGTCATATTAGCTTCAAGAGAGATAGCTGCAAGGGGCACTAGATTAAAATGGAGGATTAAACAACGACACTTCTAGTCAAGGCAGTGCCTTGAGACCGGATTTCGTAGGCTTAAAAAAACGTTGTTTCTCCAATCCATTATGCTGCGAGGTTGTAATCGGAAAAGAAAAGATTCCACTTGCTTTAAAATGTCAGCAACTGCCAACAAATGGACAAAAATCGCGCGTTGTAGGCCTAAGAAATCCGGTCTATCAGCATTGGCTTCAGTAAGATGGCCCTTTCCCCCTCCAGTGATCCTTGCAGCTAACCAACCCTGTTACTGGCTCCAGCATAGAGTTATATACAATAACACTACGTTGTGTCACTGCATTTGCCGCTATATTGGCACCAATATGGGTTTTGGAGGGTATAACTACAAGGTGCACTACATAAAATTGGAGGGAAAAACAACGGAAGAGCGGATTATTAGGCTTAGAATAACGTTGTTTTCTCCAACAACAAGAATCGAACGTTTTAGGTCTAAGAAATCACTTTTCACAACATCGGCTTCTGTATGACGCCCTTCTGTTTCTCTCTGCAGTGCCCCTTGCAGCTAACCCATTAAGGCTCCAGCATAGAGTTATATACAATGATACTACGTCTTGCTAGATGGCGCCACGGTATTTTCGTACGATTTTCAATCGGTGACATTGCCACCTTAACTTCAGAAAATGGTGATTAAAGCTTCAACATTATCTTAACAGCAAGAGTACGTAAATAAATTCCTGCTTTGTGTTCCAAACATATACTGTCTTATTAAACGAAGCAAGCAGTCTGCATTAAAGACTGGCTTTGTGAGGATACACAATACACTAGTCTGAGAAAGAAAGAAAAGACAACTGTCACGACTGGGACTCGAACCCAGGACTTCCCGTTTCAACGGGACTTCAACGGGAAGTCCTGGGTTCGAGTCCCAGTCGGGGCAGTTGTCTTTTCTTTCTTTCTCAGACTAGTGTATTGTGTATCCTCACAAGGCCAGTCTTAGGGCAGACTGCTTGTTTCGTTTACCCTTTACCTTGTGATTTCTTTCTTTTTTTATATACTGCCTTGTAGTTTATTGCTGTCACGTGAATGAGAGTCGATACGATGATGAATCGCTCTGGTAACAATTTTCGGTTAAAATGCTACCAATTCGTGACGTGTGGGAACAACAAGAGTTACTTTTAGTTGACCCAACCGGGTTAATTTTTGAAGACACTCAAAATGACTAGTGGGATAAAATATGAGCTTTGTAAATCCTGACATCGAGATAAACATTAACTAAAATTGAACGGGTATTGGAAGATTTGTTCAGAATTTTGCCTTGACTCTGAAAAATTCCAATCGAATTCATTGACTTTACTAAAGCTTTAAGTACGTAAGTGGTTCATAGTGAACTTCAAGCTAAGTTAAACTTCTTCGGCTTTAAAGGTAACCTGTTTGTGTTAAGGAAAATGTTTATTTGGCTTAACACAAAGGATGTATAATAGAGCATGCCACTTACACTTGTCCTGTATTAAAAACAAGTACATCGAATATCCCCCCTTATAAGCACCTGCAGTTAATGAACAAGGTAACATAACATTGTGAATATACAAAACACAACTAATATATACAGTAGGCTATGTCTCAGAAGTGCTGAACCAGGTAGGCCTATATGGTATAGGCCTGTACAGTGTATGGTATAGGCCTATATACTACACCCAGAGGAAAGTCCTGGGTGCGAGTCCTGGGTTTACTGCGAGTGAACGTCTATTGTGGAAGACATTTGCTACTCCCATTAGGTGCATATTTTGCTCACAGTGTGCTGATATGTACACCTTAGGCCTAATATGGTATACGTACATCGTATAGACCTACACAGTATATGCCTATACCATATAGGCCTAACTGGTTCAGGACTTCTAAGATATACTGTGCAATAAAACAATAAACAACTATATATATGCCAACCAAAAATGTATAAATCAAGATAATACATTATATACCGGGGAGCAGGCCTTCACTTATCTTAAGTTAAGGTGGCTATTCAAAACTAAACATAATTCCTCCGAATAAAATGATCGTCTAAGACGATTTTTAAAGGTCTCCAAAGTAGCAGACTTCACCACTTGGTGGGAGAGAATTCCAACAGTTTACAACAGTTCCAATTTTTCCAACAGTTAATAACCTTACTGATGAGTTGGTTACGTATCTGGCAGTTGGGACTTTTAAAACTTGGCTGAAGCGTGTTTATTTCAGGTAATATTTTTCCAGGCCAGAACATGTTGTTACCTGAGTACGTGACCATCTAATATTGTCATGTTGGTCGTTTGATTTTGTAGCTTCTCGTTCTGTTTTAGGTTGAAGGAAGGTGATTTATTTGCGTTGCGCTACTAACAGTTATTTTCTCATATTGATCTGTCCTTGTTAAGTCCCATAAAATTTATTCGGGCATGGGAATCAGCAATGCTTACTGGTCCTTCCCATCTTTCTCTTTGCTCAAGCAATCTAGTTTTTATCTTATCTTTTTCGAATAACTGCGAAACCGTTTTACAGTTTAATTAAAACTGCACTTAATTAAAACTGTATTAAAACTGCATTTTTTTTGGTATAATTAATTACTTGACTCTGAAAATTTCTGAAGAAGCTTAATTTTGTTTCTAAAACTATGATTCACGTTTTAGATTGTAAATACTTATATGATTTACTGGGACTAGCATAAGAGGCTTCTAAACCCTTCTAGCTCCCAAACCACTCTTGCGGTTGAATTTATTATTATTATTGCTATTAAAAAGGAGCATGTTGTTTGTGAGACGTCATTTTCAAGTTGTGAAAAAACCGTTCAGACGTGTGTATGCACGTGTGTACACAGCAACGGCTGTTAAAATTTTAAATTTAGAGTAGAAGTGCTTCAAAGAATGACTATGATATATAATCTGCGTTAAATGCGGCGTGAAGAAAAGTTTGAGGAATGAAGCAACATTCGAAAAATGGCTTTCTTGTGCCGACATTTGCTGGTCCGTTGCCTGAAGAGGATAATAAAAAAGGGCAATAATAATAAATCGTCTCAGAATAAACCTTACCACGCCCTTTCACTAAAACTTTTCCCTGCCCTGTGTAACCTGTTTTTTCTTTTCTTTACGAACTTTTGCATCCGCAATTAAATAAAAAAACAAACTATATACTTATTTTGCTTTTGTAATTTTTGTTTACATTTACTCCCTTTTTTTTCTTTGCTTTCCTTCCTTTTAATTTTGTATTCGTGCGATGTGAAGGGACTACTTATCCTGAGCTAATGCCTCTGTTTGGCTGCTTGTCTTTCATCCACGATACTTTTTTAACCTTAACATTTGATATTTTTTAACAGGCATTTGAAGAGTTGAAGATTTAAGTTCGGAAATCAGTAAAACTGGACAAGGGATTTTTGGGTATATTAAATTTCACAAACTTCAAACCTAAACTTTTAAAAGTCAAGTCTCTTAAGACAATTCTTTTGATCTAATATGGTTGAAGACACATTTCGTTAGTACTCAAACCTTATATGAATCAAAATATGTTTTCGTATGTTTTCTTTTTACTTTCGTCTCTTTTCTTTTTGTTTTCGTCTTTGTACGTTGTGATTCTGTGCTTGCTTTTTGATTTTGATCGACCATACTTTTATCTAACTTCTTTCCTCAGTGTTTACTTTCTTAATTTTCACGAGCTATTTGTAATCATTTAATTATAGCCTGCAAGTCGTGCATTTACATTAGAATTTTTATCATATACTTAAACACTTAAAAAAAAGTTTATAGTCACATTTAGGCTACACTGCTGACAGTATTAAGGACCGTGCTATGCTACGAATGCTATAGAGCAGTGACATTTGCCGCCATGTTGGCACCAGTAAGGGTTTTGGAGGGCATAACTACAAGGTGCACTACATAAAAATGGAGGGAAAAACAACGGCAGAGCGGATTTCATAGGCTTAAAATAACATTGTTTTCTCCAACAACAAAAATCGCGCTTTTTAAGTCTAAAAAAATCACTCTTCACAGCATCGGCTTCAGTATGACGCCCTTCTGTTTCTCTCTGCAGTGCCCCTTGTAGCTAACCCATTAAGGCTCCAGCAAAGACTTATATACAATAATACTACGGCATGTCAGGGCTCTATAGTGATGCCAAAACACGCCCATCAGGACTAATCTTTGTGTCCTTAAAGGCGTCGGTTCACCTTTTCGATAACGTTGCCCACATGCTAAACACAGCATCCACGTTCCAGATTCTTCGTCATCCAATAGGCTGATATGGATCACGTGATCTGTTTTAGTTATGAAATTTCGCGGCGCTGCAGCGAAGTGTTGTTTCTTTTTTAATTTACCGCTATTTTCTTTATATTGAAATAAGATTCTACGATGCTGCATCTAGGACTAGTTGAAAACGTGAAAAGGCGCCTTTAAAACGGTCGCAAGTTGGAAAAAAGTTTAGAATTTGAAATTATAATTTTTATTTTTACAGATCATTGCAGTTTGCGTCTATATTATTTTATTTATCACCAATCGAGCCCATTTGGTCTTTCGTCCTGTTTTTACTTTAGTCGTATTTGATGAATTAATTCTGAGGAGTTACTTAACTTCTGGAATGATTCTGGTTGGCTCTTCATTGGATCTGTGGCTTCAGCAGATTTCCTTTCTTTTTCGGGTCTCTGTTGGCCCGTCATCTTTATGGCTTTTGTGATGCATCTTTCTCTCTACGTCTCCTCGTCCATGCTCTATAGTATCCGCGGCCTGTCTCTAGTCCTGCAGGTGTTTATGAGCAGCTACGTCTTCCTGGAGGGGATGGCTTTAATCGACGGCCGCCATTGTTTTTGTAACCATCTTGGATATCAACAAGGCACTCTGCTACCAAAAACATACAATTGATTATCTGTGTTGTTCTGGGGCGAACTCAAGATAGGCCGCGGACATTATAATGAGCTTTTTAGCAGCATGGAGTTTCTAGCACATACATACTTCCAATAGAGCAGCGGCAAGTGACGTCATATCGGCTACAAGAGAGTTAACTGCAAGGGGCACTAGATTGAAATGGACGGTTAAACAACGGCACTTCTAGTCAAGGCAGTGCCTTGAGAGAGAATTTCTTAGGCTTAAAAAACAGTTGTTTTCTCCATTCCCGTACGCTGCGAAGTTGTATCCGGAAAATAAAGATTCCACTTGCTTAAAAATGTTAGCAACTGCCAACAAATCGACAAAAATCTAGAAGGTTTTATAAGCCTAAAAAATCCACTCTTACCAGCATTGTCTTCAGTAAGACGCCCTTCTTTTCGCCCTCCAGTGCCCCTTACAGCTATCCCAGTTACTGGCTCCACCATAGAGTTATATACAATAATACTACGTCATGTCACTGCCCTATACGACCAAGCTGAACTAATTCAACCCCTTCGTTCGGGAGCCAGTTTGAGTCGTCAAGTGTGCTACTTGTTGCTATGTCAGCCCCACCAGTACCCTAAAAATGTACAATCAGAAATCGGCAAACTCAATAGCAGTGTTACCAGATGGCAGCAAGAGTTTGCCCCCGAAATCACGGTGCTATTCCCCCCCCCCCCCACCCCCACCACCACAGGAAAGCCCCTCATTTTTTCTTTCATTATCCGTAGTTAAGAGAAAAATATTGCCCCGTAAAAATAATTACAAAATAAATAAAAGTAAATACGAAAATAAAAATACCGTAATAACTTCGTTGTTACACGAACATTTCTCGCAGATTCTACGAAGCTGCATCGAGGAGTTGAAAACGTGAAAAGGCGCTTTTAAAACGGTCACAAATTGGAAAAAAATTTAGAATTTGAAATTATAATTTTTTTAATTTATAGATCATTACAGTTTGCGTCTATATTATTTTATTTATCACCAATCGAGCCCATTTGGCCTTTCGTCCTAAGGCGACAATGAAACTCACGAAAATGAAACTTGTTTTTCTTTTTCTTAACCTTCCTGATTTTTTTATATTACTTAAAAATCACCATGATGAATTCTGAAATTCCTCAGAATTCTTTTTTGCGTAGTGCTAAAGAAACGAAATGTACATTTTGTTACATGAAAAACATCGATGCAACACAATTTACTCAATTTACCAATTTTGGTTTTTGATATGATTTTTATAACAAGTGACAAAACAATAAGTTTCATTGTTGCGACTTGAGACGTAAGCCTACATTTAGTAAGACATACAGCGTGGTCATAAAGTCTGGGCAAAGTCTGGGAAGAAATGGGCAAAACAACTTGGGGTACATTGGGAGTTGCGAGCACTGGGCGTCAGATTCGATAGGCGTCCTGGTCCCACAGTACATCTCTGGCTTCGTACAGACCCGGGTTCGATCCTGGCGATGGGAAGGGTATATGTATGGGTTTTTCTCTGGTTGTTTCCCGCCCGTTGCACGAGGGTTTCCTCCGGGTACTCCAGTTTCCTCCCTCATACGGCAAAAAAACAACTAATAATGGTGGTACTTCTTCCACTTAACATCTGCCGCCGGGGAATTTGGGTGGGTGGATGCCTCGAGCATCGTCTCTATATATTATTACTAGCGGAAGCCCGCCGTGCTACGCACGGGTGGTGTTTGATGCATCGTTAAAAACACTGGGACGATTTCGTTCCTCATGTGTTTGTTACGGAATGCGTGTATCCCGTCTATGTGTGTCATTGTAAGGGAGGATTAAACAAACGAAACTTCAACAATCAGCAAGAGGGCGAGCGGGCTCATTCTTCCCACGGTAGCAAAGAAAAAGGGCGAGCGACCGACAATGAAAACGGAAATGTGCTCTACCAATTACTTGCGGCCGTCTTGTGGCCGTCTCGTTGCCGTCCATCCTACGCGACAACTCGATTTTATTAATAAC
>JAHWFP010156293.1:0-19767 GCA_023313725.1 Lithobius niger
GTGTTTTTAAGTTGTGTTAGTAAGAATGGGATTCAGCTGCAGAACAAGAGCAAATTAGCCAGAAGCAAGCATAATATAAATTACTGTAGGCCCATTAGGATTTTCTAAGCTGCTCTTTCTTCCAGACTAAATTTAAGAAAACTTCCGATGTTTTCACAGATTTAAACTTATTTTTTATAATTAAAATAAATTTAGTTAAGAATTATAAAAAAAAAAAAGAAATACCCGATGAGCCTTAGAATGGATATCTTAATCCAATTCTCTAATAATGTTATTTGTTTTGAAAAAAAAGGGCAAATACGAACAAATTTTTTGGATCCCAACAACTCTTTCCGAAAAAGTGGATCTTATTTTCCAAACTGTGTTAACTTTTGGAAAAAAAAACTCGGTAAAAATTTTTGTACTTTAATTTCAGGTTGTGATTTCTTTGTAGCCATCCTGTATCACAAATTTAATGTAAAATTTTAAACAACACACAATTCCAAAGGCTGCAAGAAAAACAAATTCAACCTAATAGCGAATTTTCGAAAATCTATGGTGCTGGAGATGTAAAACAAAGCCGACCGTGTTTATTAGGCTCTATTTTAACTATCAACCTTACCAGTCAATCCCTGGCGTCATTCAAATTTTGGCTCTTCAACTTGGCCTCTGATATTTACACGGTAGCCGATTTTTGCAAGGCAAGTTTTTGGGCTTCCATACGGTACCCGTAATTCAGCAGGCCAGCTTTCCACTTTTCTTAGATGTTTCCGAAATTCATTAAGCAGCACAATTGTGCATCGTATATAAAGGCTTCTATATTCCAAATGTAAGCAACAGAGGGAATTGCTACTTAGGTTAGAATTTAACGGACTTTTTTTAAAACTTAAATACCGGCCTGTGCCTTACATTTGACGGCACCTTCAATAGAGTATTGACAGCATACGAAACAATTTAAATTACAGGTAATTGTTTTTTCTACAGGATTACAAATCATGCACGTTTTGAACCTTAGATTAGGTTTGAATACTTCAATTTTCTAAATCTTGGTTAAAAAATAGACAGTTAGGTTGGAGTAAAAATGTGAAGAACAATTCTAATCAAAAGATATAGTTGACTTAGTTATGCAGTATATCGCACAGAAGTCGTGCATTTTAGTTCAAGATGCATTTGCCTCACTGAGAAATTTAGTTCTGTGCAGTGTTTGCCAATCAGGCTTATTAATAGCAACCAACTGCCACCGTCCCTAAAAAATTGGTTAGGCGGTGGTTAAGCAAGTGGTTTTCTTGACGGGACCTTTTTCATTAGTACATAAGCCAACTGAATTGAAAAGTGAAAACCAATAAACATGCATTACACATGATTAAAGACAAAAAAAAATCCTACGGCTGTTCCGAATGATCTTTCCAAACCCAATTAAGAGCTAGTATGAATCAGTGTGCCAGCCAAATTTGGGTAAGTTGCTGATCATTTGTAGGTATCGAAAGCATTAAGTGTTGCCAGTTATCTATATTGAAAATTTCAGTGAAGCCGTTCACATGCAGTTGCTCGAATTTCATTAAACGTCATAAAAACTGCCCAATAAATAAGTCCAGATTTAAGACGACTATTGTTGAATTTGCAGATTATTCGAGATTTCAAAATACTTTGCACACCACATCATTAGACAAGATCAGGAGGAGTTATCTGTTCAGACTAATGTTAATTTTTTGACTAATCGGCTTGTTAACGGCTCAGCAGAAAGTAACCTTAACGGTACACCTTTCATATAGCCATCAACCCTCATTGATTTTTTTTTTCAATATTAGTGTGCTTTTCATCCAAATTGATAAGTTCTGCAGCTGGGTTAACTCTTATGTAACCACTATGACACAAAGTAGCAAGAATTTAACACAAAAATTGTTAAATCAAAACTAAAATGTAACCTAACCCAGTATACATGCCTAACTACATCAGTACACGTAACTAAATTTTAAAACCAAATAAGGCTTCAGTGTCATTCGATCAAAACCATAACATAGAAATATCTATCGTGCTGCTACAACTGAAATAAAAGAACGAAATGAATTAACACGTAATATACGGCACAAATACAGAGGACACTCATCAAGGTCATCTGCATGCAAGCGTTGCAGCCGTGACTATCAGTACTCGTAATCCACATGTCCATTGAACTGCCTAATTCACGTAGACCGGGGCATTCGCGGATATTGTCACATGTAAACAAATTAAACCAACCGAATGAATACAGACCAACAATTGGATTCATAAAATAAACGAGCTTGGATCACTGATGTGTCATTTGTTGAAACTGCTTTGAATAAATTTTTATCCTGAGCTGTTCAATTTCTAATTTTATACTAATGAAAGTTCACATGCGTTCTCTCGTTATCACCACAAAGAGCAATTGTTGCATATAAAGTCCAGCAAAGAGAGTTAGTTTTCTGGTAAGTCAAATCGTAGACCTATGCACGCATCGGACTAAAATAAAAACGACCTCGACATTGTACATAGTGGCTCTAAAGGAGTTAGAACTACGGATGTCACAGCCAACAGTTGGCATCTTAATTTCAGCCCTACGCGCCAAAAATGCAGCAATCAATAGAGCGGGGAAGAGTAAGACTACCCAACGGACTGCAGTTATGCTGAGACATGCACAAGCTATACAATACTTTTTTCCTGCAATAATATGGGATTAACGCAAATAACGCAATACAGAAAATTAAAAAATGACGAGCATTTCCTAAAGTAGCGATGGTCATATAGACATGTGTTCTTGCGGGTTATTACCCAAACCAACCGGCGTTTGGTTTTCCTGCAACAGGGCAAGCAATTAATTTGAACAGTTAAACTTACATTTTATGTTGACTAATTTTTCAGGGCATGTGCACTACAGCAATTGCTTGTAGCCTATTGACACAGCGATAACCCCATTGGAATAAACTAATAGACATCGCGAGAATGCAGTAAATGACATGTGAATCCCGACTCCAATACTTTACAAGAGCACGGCAACCAGCCATCGTTACCAGTCAAAAAAATAATGCAGGAATGACAGCAAACTGCGCCAGTGCAGCGGTCACTGGAAGCAAGGGATCAAAAAAAAAATGATAATCGAGCATGAGAGCGGGGGAGACTGCGTTTTACTTTTCGCTAGTTAGCGTCGTTGTGTCGTTACTGTCGCCTTCATCTTCATCCTCTTCTTCGTCCTGGAAAGGGTTGTAAGATTTTCGACTGCTACGAAGATAAATAGGGGTTGAAGGATAGGACGGAAAGAAAAGGAAGAAGCATGAATAATGAGAATGATCAATGTTAAGATTTCTGTGGAACAAAATATGTATGTTAAAAAAAAAGAAGGCTGCATCTCTTTTTTGTGTCAGCACCTCTCCGGTAATTTATTTTAAATGGCAACTATCTTTTATTTAAATAAAGAGATACTGCCACTATTACTAATTACAAATTTTGTACAGTATTTCCCCAGTGTTGAGCCAATGGGAACGATGCTGCTGCAAAATAATCACTAGATGACCAGGATTTTTATGTTTATTTTATAAATTAGGTTATGAAATAGCTATGGTAACTAAAATGAGTACATTTTTCCATGGGGAGTGGGGGGGGGGGGGGGGGGGCCCAGGCTGAGACTTAATGGCACATCAACAGCAAGGTCATTAGCGCCAACCTCTGCACAGTGATCCGGTTTCCACTGCGCCGCACGTTACAAAGGTGTTCAACAAACCACAAATCTAGATCTTATCATAAATCTGTACT
Source organism: Lithobius niger (assembly GCA_023313725.1). Taxonomy (NCBI): domain Eukaryota; kingdom Metazoa; phylum Arthropoda; class Chilopoda; order Lithobiomorpha; family Lithobiidae; genus Lithobius; species Lithobius niger. Next base: position 3,748 of record JAHWFP010156293.1, read on the forward strand.
TCCTCCTCGCCCAATTGACGCACTACGTCTCGCGGCAGATGGAAATGGTTTACCATCTGTATTCTCAGTTTTAGATTATACATCTCGTAGATCCTCATAGTACTGGTAATGTTTTCAATCAATGCCTAATTTTTTTATGTAAATTATTCAAAACTCATTTTTGTGGTTTACTTTTTTAATTTGGCTTGAAAAAGAAAAAACCTCAAAAACAAATTTTTTTTTGCTAAATATGCATTTGTTTTTTTTGGGGGGTTTCTTGTAAGAAATTTTTGCAAGTACTGAAGACGTGTCAAAAATAGCAGTTTAAAGTCTCCCCTATTATAATTACTCAGCAGCCACATTCGGCAATTCTTAAACAATCGTTCTTCCTTTACCTACATGTCATATTACCTTACCGATTATTAATCTGAAAGGTAGGAAACATTTCGTTATCGTTGCATCTCACTAATCGTAAATTAATAATAAATAAATGTATTATAATTATTAAAATAATGAATAAATCAATCCACCAACCCAAAACAAAAGTTATGCTTTAAACGACTCTTCCGCATAATAGGAACAAGAACAATACCCAAACAAAAACAAAGGGAAAAAATGGAGTGTTTTTCAGTAAGCAAAACAAGATGCAACCTCGCCAACAAGCAGCCCTCCACGCACGACGCGCACGATTCATGGAGATCAGTGGTCTGACGTGCATGCTTGACTTTTGAATATTTTTGTTGCCTCTACGTCAGCACTCAGAAGAATGTGAACGAACGCTTTTTGTGTTTACTTTTTAGCGTTACTTCCGAAGAATTAGAACGGATTGTTTCTTCGAAAATTCAAGTGTAGTTTAGTTACTTGACAGTTTGGTGGTAGAGTGTCATTTTTCCAAATTAAAAAGTTACTTGACAAATGTTCACAAGCAATAGGTAGTAACCAATTTGCAAATTATACACACATAATCATTCAAGTTGAGTCCATTGCTGGGCTGCTAGTGCTAGGGAAACAATTTACGTAAACCAGCGAGTTAATATATAAAAAAAAGACTTACGTTGATACTGTAGAGTTGCGATTACTCGAAGAATCCTTTTTATCTTTGTCCTTGTGGTTAGTCGTTATTCGCGTGACAGTCACACCGTCTTTACCATCTGGGGCATTCATCTTCGATGGCTTTTTCGATATGTTGTGGATGTCGTGAGAATAGTCCTGCAAGGATTAATGGAAGAGAAACATTGTAGCATTAGCTGTAGTTCACTATTGTAAGTCAATGCCGACTATAGTACTATTGCACGTTAGTAGGTTTTTATGAACTATTACGATACCAATGACACTTTTTTTTTAACCGTCTTAGCACTTTTATTTTAACAGTCCCTCATTATTAGGTACAGATTATTGTTTAGTCAACTAACACACATAGAGAAGCCCCGGGAAGACGAGGGACTAAAACACTAAGTACATAATTTAAGCAGACTTTGGGCTTGTCAACTGATATGTACAGTATCTTTTCATGAGGAACTAAACGCAGATTCAGATTTATAATTTTTTTTGGGAGGGCTGCATTTATGTTTTATGTCGTTACAAGCATAATCGCGTTCTGAGTTATCAAAACCTGCTAACACCTTGAATGAACATTTTATATCTACGTTGATAGCAGGTCAATGCCTTCAGAAGTACACTGAAACGTCAGTAGTTAGTTCATACACTTCTATTAAAACACTATTTTAGATTTTAGCAGTAACAAATGACATTTTTTAAATGAAGTTATAAACGCTTTAGATCTAAATCATTAAATCCATGATTTTTACTTTTTAAAGCACATTACCGCATACAGTCGTCTTAAACCTGCTGAAAAGCCAAACGCCAAAAAAATTATCAAATTATTACCACAACAAAGTTGAAATTTTAAACAAATAAACATGCAAGTAACAATTTATTTTAAATTTGGAATGTTAAGACCGAAATGAACCCATTATTTACAAGTGCGAAACGAATACGGTTTCAGCAAGCGAAATAGCAGAAACGTCTGCTTGTTTGGGGCTCCATTCTACTGAATGGCTGACACCCAGGCCTGGGACAATTTTTACCAATTGATCATTTAATATCAATTGGCTCTCACCCACAAAGATCTCTAGACAGACTGTTTCGCCCTTGTTTGGGCTCGTCAGTAGAGAATACTTTGTGGATGAGAGCGAGGCTGCTCTTGCTAGGGCAAATGACGAGCCCAAACAAGGGCGAAACAGTCTGTCTAGAGATCTTTGTGGGTGAGAGCTAATTGATATTAAATGATCAATTGGTAAAAATTGTCCCAGGCCTGGGTGTCAGCCATTCAGTAGAATGGAGCCCCAAACAAGCAGACGTTTCTGCTATTTTGCTTGCTGAAACCGTATTCGTTTCGCACTTGTCATTTGCCCTAGCAAGCGTAGCCTAGCTCTCATCCACAAAGTATTCTCTACTGACGAGCCCAAACAAGGGCGAAACAGTCTGTCTAGAGATCTTTGTGGGTGAGAGCTAATTGATATTAAACATTATTTACAGTACACAGAAGTAAACAGACAAATCAATTATTGGGCATAGGTATCAGAGAGAACCATCCAGTAAAGAGTGACGGGGAGGGGGGGGGGACAATGAGAATCATGTAAGGCAGAGTTCTAGGGTTAACAAGTATTAGTCCAGTGGAGACGCAAGGTTTCGGAATATTTGTGAGGGAGGCTTTTTTTTACGAATGTATTTAATAGAGGTGGTGGTCCTTTGAACAGCTTTCTGGTCCGATTTCTTCCACGTTTTCAGAATCTTCGAAATTTTCGCAGGGTGAAGGATTAACACAGATGGAGAACGGCTTCGTTAGAATATTGCAATTCCAACATTTCCGACAAGATGGGTGGTTATCCCTCGGTGTTTTTAGGGAGCATTTGAATATTGCCTCTAATATGCTAATTCAAACTGTCGTTTAGACATGTTTACGAAAAATAGCTCGGAGCACTATTGCATCAACTTTTTTGGTCGATGTCCAAGCGATTATGAATGGCGTGGCATGCTATGCATTGTTGGGGAATGCACCAGGAAGCCATCTGGTGGAGGAGCTATGAATAGTTTTTAAGTGTAAGTTTGGACATTTGAACATTCAATAAGGAATTTAAGCCAACACTAAAAGAATATTCAGCTCAGTAGTGTTGGAGATTCCTTCACTTTGCTACATTGGCTTCCGCACACTGGCCGCTCTTAAGTTAGTCAATGTGGAGAACTTTTTTGTAAGTTCTTGCTAAAATGTCTTTCAAAAGTACACATTTCAATTTCACACATTTCTAATAGTCTCAAAAAAAAAAAAGGAAAAAACAACGTACGCAAATGTTCCCTACGTTTGCACCACCACAGGCACTGATTTGAATTTATTTTATTGTGGTCTTATTTTGGGTAGACCACATCAGAATGGATACTGCCCGAACACCACAGCCAACAAAGAAAAGCTTTGTAAGTTGCTTCGCCACCTAAACCACCCAAAATTAAAGCAAAACGTTACCTGAACTCTAAATTCACATAAAAGCTTCCAACATTGACATTAAAGTTGAAGTTTTTATCATATAGTTACCTACGCAAAACTATAGCCCAGTTGACTGAAGGTGACAAGGTCAATAACAAGAAATGGGGCGCATCAAAGCCCGGCCAGCCAGAGCCGGCCAGGATACTAACAACTTGTTTTATAGTACTCTTAACAGACTAAGCCTAGTTCTAAACTATTTCTTCTATGGCGCTAGGTGGAAACCAGGCTTAGTCCTTTAATGGGAATCAGACCAGGTAGCCTTTTCCAACAGCTGAAGGAACCATACCAGCGATTACAGCAGTCCTCTGCAATGAATGGAGGTTTCCTAGTTTGTCTAGAGGTTTTAAATTGGGCCATTACATATGCATGGTTGCCGAAATTCAGAAGACAGAGTCGCTGGCTTTGCGAGAACAAATTGTACATTAGTCTCACAAAGCCACTTCCTTAATGCTGACCAGACCATTCTGCAGCATTAAACGTTTTATCTTGGAATTTATTGTTTACTCTAAAATTCAGCAAGTGTGTATTATGAGCACGGCGCAAGTTTTTCTTGTCACATGTGACCCTGACCGCCAATTTATAAATGTGATGCAGACGCTTTCAGACCTGGAACCCAGTAGAATAGAAATACACATGCACTTGGGAAATTGTTCAATCATGCACAATTTGCAATCAAATCACCAATTAACCTTAACTCGTACCCAAGTCTGTTATGTAACGACATTCATTAACACTGATCGCAATTATAGTGTCTGGAACTATGAACTTATTTAACGAGTAATACTTTGTTTCTCAAAAGTAATAATTTGAAGAAGAAATTAAACCGTTTTAGAGATGTCACAAACCTAAAGACGTTATGTTAAGTCGTATTCCAATCATAAATCCAATTTCTTGTGTCACTATGATACTATTAATGGGCATCTTAAACAGAACTGTTGGTTTGAACTGTTGGATTATAGGCTAATTGTCAAGGCAGTGATGCAGCCGCAACTGCCATTTAAATTTTGTGCGTCCATGAAATACCAACTACTTTCCAAAAATTTACATAACCTAGTGTTATGTAAATGTGCTAGTGTAAGGCACTTTTTCAATTATGCGACACTGAATATCGGCCAGTAAAAGCCACCACAGTACGGATGACACAATCAATTCTTTGATCACTGAACATGCACACGGTAAAACAATAGGTAACGTCCAAATATTTGTGATGTATTCCTCGGGTTAAATTAGGACTAATTCCCTATAAAATAAACGTCCGTGAGAAAACACCTTTTTCTAGACATGAACACGGACTCCACAAAAAGTAGCACTACACATTTTCAACAAATCAAAATAGTTTCGTAAAGTTTCGTAAAGCTTGTCTTCATGAGGCAATCACGGTATCCTTCCTACCCTTCCTATTGCTTCCGTCACGAAATTTACATCAGTAAACAAATGATCGTCGTGTAGGAAGCAGCACGAAGGTTACCAAGATTACCTGATAAAGACAAAAAGAGTAGTGACTTTAGAAACTTTTATGACTTTAGGAAACTACTTTGGTTTATCGAAAATGTAGTGGCACTTTTGGTGCTGTCTTTTTGAAAATATAGCGAGAAGCTGTGTTCATGATAACTAGTCCTTTTTAAAGTAAAGTGCTATCTTCATATTATATGTATAAATTATGCAAATTCTCACTGCCTTTGCAACGTTACAGTAGGGGAAAAGATGTACCGAGTTAACCTATAATGCCGCGAGTCGCAAAGTCAAATTAAGAAAACATCTTTACAGCCTGCAAATACTTATACGATGCTTTCCCTCTTTACTACGGGAGGGAAGGGAGTTAAACAAATGCACATTTTGTCGCGACTAGAAATTACCGCAGGACTAATAAAGCTTTGCAGGCGAATGTTGCTGTAAGGTACAAACCGTACATGGCAACAGTTTACAACTCTGGAAAGAGGTACCAAATAAATGTTTCAAGGTAATTCTAATCTTAATTAGACCGAAGGAATGCATCACCAACTTTTGGCCATGATCCACCCGCTACGTAAGCTTGGAAACCCAAAAATACATTGAAGCTGCCTCCAATTTTCGCGAGCTCACATAAGTAATTCTTTAAGTTACAGACCAAGAAATGCTTCAATATAATGAAATGTCGTGTACATTCAATTTGTGCCCCTATAACACATTTTATCATGCATCACCACATCCGCCGCTCTTCCGTCAACTACTAAACTGTTAGTCCCATGGACAAGCAACGTGCACCCAGATGTACAGGAAGTGCAGGTTTGTTCCCAGAGCCAAGCTGCAAGGTCAGTCAATATGCAAATTAGGGTTGCAGAGGAAAAAAGGTCTACAACTAGAGAAAAAGAGGAATTTGAATGAGTTAATGGCTTGAGAGAGAAGACGGGACTCGCACAATTGGCTGTAGTAGCAACCTGAAAGGAAAAGAAATATGTGCGCAGTGCGGTTGTTAAAGTGGGCATGCGAAGAAAAAAAAAAGACGATCGACTTGTCGACAAATCTAAAACCTACAGAGGAGAAGAAAAAGAATAATGGTAGAATTAGACAGCAAGAAATGGTTTAACAATTCACTGAAACAGTTATCCAGTTACTAGTGAAAATTCTATAAAGAGTGTTGTAGTGGCTTTTTGTATTTATTGTACTGACAAATATGTTTAGTAATACATATCTTAAAATGCACAACGTTAGCCCCTTACCATCAGAATATTAAACAGTGTGAACATTTTTTTGTGTACCTCATATGAAACGACTTATGAAAATATGCATCTTAACACTCAATCGTACCCAGGAACACTGAATCTTGCACATCTTTACGGATTGAGACCAGCTTCAACATTTTTCAATTACAATACGTCTCATCTGCTTACTTTTGCTTAAATTTATTCTTAACTTCGGATGTTTGAAAGGGAGCAAGTGTCCCTCCCATCACCCCAAAACCTATGCCCCCCCCCCCAATCAACCTTCTTAAACAATGTAACTGAATTCTTGAACCCCCATTATGATCACATTTTGCATTACTTGAATGTAGCATGGATACGTTGACCAATACAATGAATTCAAACTTGACAACTTAGGATGAAATTTCTCACAAAATCTGAACTAGCTAACAAATTACATGTATAACATCTAGCATCATCTTCAGAAAATAAAAAAAAAACCAGTTGTCCTAAATTGAGTTACAACTTCTTCAGTGCTTTCGAGGCCAGTATTGGTGTTGCCAGTCTCACTCGACTAATTTTAGCTAGGAAGCTTGTCGCTTGAAATGTTATGTATCGCGCTTCAACTTACTGCAGTTTTTCTCCTTTACAAAAATCTATTTGAAAGAATTTCCCTAAATTTAATAAATTCATACTGCAACCAGGATCGTTTAACTACCAAAACTAAAAACCTAAACATTAACTCTAGAATGTATAGGTTGATCACATAACAACCAATAACCAATTCCTTTTTGTTCCCATGTCTCCATCTTAGGAACACATCCTTCCTAAACTTTTAAACTACAAGTGTGGTCAACAAATGCTTGGAGTTATGAAATTCTACATCCAGTAAAACACCCAAAAATTGGAATACTGTGTACAATTGCCTTGATTTTTACACGAACGCATATGTTGGTGCAGAGCCCAGACCTCCGACTTGCCAAACTTAGCATTTCTGTTCAGCTGACGGCCAAGGAAGTTCACATATCATTGCAGTAGGGCCAAACGTAACATTTTGTAGTGGGTATAACAAAGCCTCACCTGCATATTTACAACACTATTTAGTGTATCCAGATTACATTATTTATATTCAAGTGTGTAATAAAGTATAGCCAAACAACCGAATGTCTCTTTGTCATAACTCCTTATTCTAGACGTAGCTCGATTTCATAACATTTTCCAGTAAATGTGGCATACTCGTGCGAATTTCAATTAAAATAAAATGGTTAATTAAATTTTTTCTTTCAACTATATATATCTTTACAAATTAATGTAGAATAACATTACATTAAGGTATGCTATCTAATCAAGACACTACCACATGAAAAAAGCAGGCATTTAAACGAAATAGTGTCTGGTCACAGAGACCAATATCTAAGTTTTAAGTAAAAATTATTTGTCTATACATTCTAGCAAGAATTTATAGGGTTGGGGAGGAGAATTTGTGACTGAGACCCATACTGAAACGTCTTGATACACTCATATTAGTTCAGTCTTAGTTTATAGAGGGCGCCATGTGTTTTACGTGGGTACTTCTACTCAGTTTTGAGCCTAAAATTAAACTAAACTAAACGAAACTAGTTTCATTTTAATGATTATTTAGCCTAGCTTAGTTGTAATTTAGCTTACTTTAGATTTGGGCTGAAAAATGAGCAAAAATTATCAGATGGAACACGTGGCGCCCTCTGAAAACTCGGCCTGAAGTAATGGGGACCGATCTAACGTGTTTCAATAGACTTTTTAAGAGTTACAAATTCTCCTCCCAAACCCTATAAATTCTTGATTCTAAGGCTACATGATTAAGACAAAACGTAATGTACAAAGAATAGTAGACAAACAATCTTTAAGAAACTGAACTTTTTATAACACAAACACGGCACAACTTTAACGTCACATTTAACCTCTTGGAATTTTACGGACAGGTTGTCACCAAATGAAAGTGTGCAGCGTCTAGCGTCGAGTTCTGCCTAGCGCTTGCTTGCAGCAGAGAAAGGAATGCAAAAAGAAATGTGTATTAACAAAAACAAAAAAACCATGCCTCCTTAATTACTAAGTGAAAGGAGCAGGCTGTAAAGGTTGGTATTACTGCCACTAGATGGCACCACTAGTAGACTCGGTCACAAAATAAACCATTAGGATTACTGGAATAACTTTGAAACTCACTGGACTCGCCTCGAACCCGCAAATTACTCATCACGCTCATTTTCATTTTCAGGCAAGTAAACGGAAATAACAAGGAAGTAACCAGAGGACTCATTTTTCTTGACCGTTTCTGATTTGTTGATATACAATCGATAATGTGCAAATGCAGACAGTAAAAAACCCGTTTTTGATAGTGAGCGTAATGAATAATTTCGGAGTTTGAAGTAGACACCATACTCTACCGTGGCACCAGCTACTGGTTATATCTAAGGCTGCACCGATACCAACTTTACTGATCCGATACCGTACCGGTTTTTTAAATTTTGCCGATACCGGTATCTAAAATTCTATCCCCAACTTTTTATAAACAGTGTAGTTTACTTCAAAAGTCCAATAACTACTAAAATAAAAAAATATTAAGTAGTAACCAACAGTTAAAACATAGCTAAGAAGATACTCAGTGATTTCCTGATCAAAACGCCACAAACCGCATGTCATAATCTCGAACAGTTCCCGAGTTGTCAAGCAAAAATTGCCAATACCGATCTGATACCGCAAATATCGGCATCCGATCCATTATCGGTGCAGCCTTCATAATATCGGTAATCTTTACAGCTTGGTTTCAGGTATTACATTTTTACTCAATTAAGGAGGCACGTAACTTGTTTGTGTTAAAAGATATTTCTTTGTGCATTCCTTACTTGCTGCAAGTACGTAGTACCAGTTGCTGCAAATTTCCGTTTTGATGGCAACTCTCCTGTAAGGAGATTCATGCTTTTAATGACCCTTTTTAAACTCTTCAACTAAAAAAAAAAAAAACCTGCCCAGCATTTTCTAAAATATGAATTAACTGACATTTTCATTTCTGGTGTCATTTCTGGCCATGACCACCAATGTTGTTAAGCAACTGTTCGAACCAACTTTTGCATTTTTCAGATCGTTGCATTTCTCCTTTACAGAGTAAAGGTTTGCCCTTAACAAAAAAAATAATTATTAAAAACCCAAAACAAACCGTGTTACGACAGTTGCTCAACTGGTAGAAAGAAATGGCACCAAAACTGACATTTTTCGTTAATAATATTTTTTGTGTGTGGTGTGTGCTTAACAAGTGTTTTAAAAAAGAACCATTATAGACTTATTTGCCCTTCAACCTATTTAATGGATAAAACCCACTTGTACCTATGAAACTGTATAGGACTATTTTAGGGCCTATCTACTTTTTTTTAAAGGCATCCCTACGACACTTGAAAACAAAAACAATTATTAGGCAGATACGAGGAACGGAACAGGGCTGTACTGGAATAAAAGGAGGCCTACGTAGAATAAAGAAAACAAAACTGCGGACAGACACACACAACATTAAGATCTAGAAGCAAGGGCATTAGTAACGTTAACTGGACGACAACAAACACAAACAAAAATAAATACAAAAAAAAATAAAAACGGTGCCCAAGGCAATGTTTCATTACTGGGTGATCGTCGCCGACCATGCGTTGATTGATCAAAGTGATGCCACTGTCATTGGTGCCGGGACGACGGCTCTGGCGGATTATTTCACGAAACTCTTCCGCATAGTCCTGCAAGAGGTAGCCACGGCAAATGGAGCAAAAGAAAACAATAAGTGGCCAAAAGATAAAACACGAAATGACATTTAAATGCAATTGTCTTGCTTACAAAATTATTCTATAGGTACATGAAATAAATACTAGCTACATACACAACAACAACAAATGTAAATCATTATCTTAGCATCAAGTAGTATGTTTTAAATTTTATTGCTAGATTGCACTGAATTAAAAAATAAAAACATAAAATCAACTTTAACGTACAAGATCACTGGAGTAGCCAAATGTGTGCCACGGTGTAATGCACACCCTGCCAATTCAGACCTTGCACTACGTGTGATGCCAAACACACCATGCCTTACAAACGGGCACACCTTGCCCTGGATACCCTCGCTGTGCTCAAACTTATCGTTATAAGTATAATTATGTAATATTATACGTTGGTTGTTGCTAACTGTAATTATGTAACAATTGTTGACCGTAAGATCCACACACAGAAGGGGCCCTCTGAAACCAAATGTTTGGTCGAATCAAAATGGGACAACACCAACAGTATCACTGTTGTGGGCAACAACACTAACCATACTAGATGATATTACGCATATCTATACACTAATATTAGTCTAGTTCTTGTAGTGTCAGAATAAGAAAAAAATGGCTCAATCAAATGACGTACGTTAAAGGAGAACACGGATTTAGTGGCCAATGTTGACGAGTATTTTCATGAATGAGCAACAAATATTTAATATGTGGCTGGGCACTAACATTGGCACACATCTTATTGACAAGCTGCTTTGGCCCAATAATTACGTGAATAATTTTCTAATTTCTACTATGGTTTTAATTTCTACGTGCAGGCCGTAGCATTGCCGGAGCTATAAATAGGTGATTTACACTAATAAGTGCTTCCAAGACTGCAAGGTCTCACTAAATAAACTAATAGAATCAGTCGTTGTTGGATTATTGAACTAGGCCTAGCTATTATTTCTCTTGTTCGCTGATGGAGAATTTCAAAAGTCCAGAAATATCAACAAAACTGTGCTGAACAATGATCCCTGGAAAGATTTGTTGAACGGGAGACGAATGCGCGACGGAGCTTGCGTGAGAAATTATGTGTTTTTTGAGTCTAGCACTGGACCACCAGATGTCGGTCGTAGCAAACTAAAACATGTTTCGAAAAGCGGGCATTTTCCTCTTCGTAAGGTAACAAGGTTGCAAGGCTTTTTATTTGCTCCAAGTACTTTTTTTGTTTTAAAGCTGTCCAATACTGACAATGCAATCATCCCCAAATGTCCACGATCCATTTGGACAATGAAAATAAAAAATAAACAGCTGGTGACTTCCTGCTTAATAAAAAAGCGACCACCAATATGTCAGGAACCACATTAGCTAAAGGCGAATGGTTTGCGGCATTATGTGCAGCTTTACAATAGCTTTACGATGACGTTACAACAGATTTTTCTGCAATAACACTGGATTTAAGCAAACTATACAATTGGAGTGGCGAGTAGAAAATGTGAAATGTCGAGCTAGACCGACATTTGACAAGATTGATACTGGTGTCGGATCAGTTAGGCTGACAGCATCAGTTAAATACCAATTTTTGGTAATTTTTGGTAATTATAGATTTTGATGTGCCAACACTCCATTCGAATTATTTCATCGATAGCTTTGAATGGTGGTAATCTCACATCTGCAGTTTATTAAGTCATTAACCGACGCGTTAGTATGCTTACTCATGAAGCCCCCCTCCCTAAAAAAAAGATAGTGTAAAAAGAGTTGGTTTTTCAATCTTATAAGTTAAGGATTAACCATGGATAATTTCAGCTTTGCGAGAATCAGGATGGTTTGTGTCTAGGGTAGGTAGGAGAAATTAGGAGTGCGAAACACATGCGATCTCCCCTACCCACCCGAGATACGGACTGGCAAAGTATAACAAAAGCATTAGTTGCCGTGCAAACACGTATCAAAAATAATTAAATTGTACCTAATACCAACACGCATGCACATTCACACACACAGAACAGGACACATTCATGCAAACAAGTTTTATATAAAACGACCGTAAAGAAAATCATAGGAGTAGTTTGCAATACCTCATCAAAAGTGGGTGAATGTAAAGCTGGGCAGTAGTGAGAGGTGAAAGATGCGTTCTAACACAAACGCGCATTGTAGAATTACCGCAACAGTACCTACGTACTCCCATTTACTGAAACCAGTTCGTTTCCAACCATAACCATACCGCCAAGAACCAGTGCAACTCGTTCATTCCATAAACAGCACGTAATGACGAAGGACAGAGTATAACTTTTGACAAACCGCTCTAACGGACAAGGCTATCTTTTAAAGCCGCCGCGCTAATTGCATCCGCTAGACCAGAACTAGTGTGCCACCACAACCAGGAAGATGAAAAAAACTTGAGTGCAGAAACAGATTAAAATAAAACGTTTCGGAAAGCAAAACTTTGTTGATTATGCGTAAGTGCCGATGTGCAGAAACTACTTGTGCAGCCATTTGTCATCTACATGCGGCACTGCAGTCCACATAGGCTATTCTGTGTTCATTCTAAGCTGGATGTTAAGTACCCAAATCAGTTTTGACGAAAATCAAACCTATACAAAGATTTTACCGTTATCCATGAATATACACTTTTTACTACATAGTTGGCCTCTTCGTATTTTAGTGGTAAATTTGTCACAACATACGCAGTCATAAACCTAATTATGCTGGGTTCTCCCTGTCAAAACCTAGGATGTAAGGTAGAATGATGACAGTCTGACAGTGGCGGTTCCTCTGGGTACGCAGGATATGCGGCGCTTACCCAAAATTTACAACAGAACCAGTCATGACCATCATAACTAAATTAACATTTACAGGAGCATTCAATAGCCACTGCTGTCTCACCAATTGCGTCCTGATTTTTCAGTAGTTTATCTTGTCATGTTAAAAGAATTTCCCCTTTAGTTTCACAATATAGAAAACACATTGATCCTAGAAAGATTATCTCAGGTTCGTAAGTTAAGAAAAAGAACTGCTAACCTTTTCATTAGTCCTTACTGGGAAACAGTACAATGACATAATGGAAAAACATAAGGTTTTAAATAATAAACCATCAAGCTTCCAAAATTAACCAATACAACTGTCGTTAGGGCTAACACAAAATTACCGTAGTTTTCGAAACGTACTGAACTACCACGTGACGACACCGAAATACATCTTCCAAGAAAATGCTGCAAGTATACTAACTAGCAACGAGTGGGAAAAAAAATCAGGGTCCAACTTCCACACACAGCTGGCAGCAATGTACAGCATCAACAATAAACAAAACAGGATTTCAAAATTCACTCGGCCACACAAAATTCATCAACTCTCACAATTTCACTCAACAAATTACAAAACCTGTCTTCCTACCTCAAACTGTGGCCAGTTCATTGCCATAGCAACACCATGGTTATTTGACCACCACTTTAGATCTTTCGTTGAGTCAGCATTTTGGATCGTATGCCTGTATTCTTCGTAGATTTGAGGCAACCTTAAAATTATTGATAACATAATTATTAGCAACAGAGTTCACACAAGATCATTCAATGCTAATTTATTTCTAACTTGATAGATAGGTGCGAAAAAATTCCACCCGTGCTGCAATTATTCCAAGCATGAGGCAAATTTGACGGAAAATTTGATCCCAGCTAAAGCCATTAAGCTAAGTCCAAGCATGCGGCAACTTCGCGTGCAACAGCAATTCACGCGTGTGAAGCGATGAAGCAGATGACCAAAGCAGAGTGAGGTACATCGCGTTTTGCTGCCTGACAAGCAATGGCCATAGGTCGGTGTAAGCAGAATGTGACTTCTGCCCAGTGCTTTGAATGTCAAAGTGAAGGAATTCAACCAAGTGTGGGTAAATGGCGGGAGTAACTATGACTCTCCCACATTTCACGCGTGTGCCAGAAAGTTAACGCCATTTAGCGTCGCTGTGGTAAAATAAGATTCTGGAGATGTTTACTCACTGGACTAAAGGCGGGAAACAACCCACAGCTTCTCTCCCAGATAAGCTTGTGACAAAGGATGGAATATGAAGCAATATTTGCAGCACTGACACTCCTTGCAACATTTATTAGCTCCTGGCTAGGCCAATCAGACCTAGCCAACATATAGTAAAACAGTCAAACTCGTAAATTTTCATATATCGGCAATAAATTATTTCAAGTTTTGGTTAAAACACAGGTTCCTAGAAATGTGTAATGTGCAGGTAAATGGTATCACTTGTGTGTTTAGTATTCCCCACAGACACATAGCGATTTTCAGCTGGTTTAACCCTCTATCACAAAAACAATCTAATCGGCATCGCACCACTTCTCGGTCAAAACACAGACGGTGTGAGCTTTGTGAAGGGTTCCCGGGAACCCGTGTACAAGTACAGCCCATTGGTTAGTATCATGGTTTCCAGACCCAAAGAATACCGGTTCGAACCCCACCACTGATACAATTAACATATGGCACTACAAAAAAAAGTTACCTAGTTAATTCATAAAGCAGACGGTTAACATAAATTTCGGAAAAATTTCCGCTAGCCACAAATTTTCTGGTCACCACTACCCAACTATTGGACTAATTTTTGACTAAATCGATCAAAATGCAACAAAGATGGCAATTTAATGAAACAAAATTGTTGTACATGAAAATGAAGAAATGGAAAGAAAGAAATTACTTTTTGTGGTGGAGACAGCATTATTTGAATGCTAAATTAAAACTGAAAGCCGCTAGACTAACAGCCGTACTAAAGAAACTGGGAAAAGAAACTGGTTTTAAAAACAATGATAAATAACAGTTGAGCAGTTTACTATTCAACGAGTCAACTGATTTCACGTTTGTTTTATTTCATTTTGGTTCATCTTAGATTTAAAATTTGAAGCTTTTGCCACATTTTTTCAGCAGCGAGGCCATATAGTGGCCAATTAACTTTTTTTTAGGTTCAGCCGTATGTCCGAATGTAATGCCCGGTTTACGGAACCAAAATTGCCCCAAAATATTAAAAACGTTGCCCCAGAAATATTTAAGATTTTCAAAACAGTGTTTGTGTCTTTTGTCATTTATTTTTAAATATTCTTCTATAGGGTTCGACCATTACAGACGAAACCATATTCAAGGTTTTTTCAAGGCTCTTTGCACAGTAGACAATCAAAATTACGTTTAATTCCAGTATTTTATCAACTGTCGTTGTTAGCACCATTGTGTTCTTGGTTTGCAGTAGGAAGTTAAACTGTTGTAGCACATAATGACGAAATATCGCCCCTCCCACCAAGGAACAAGGAAGAAGAAATACAGCCCCAACAGTAAGTGGAACAGCATTTGATCAGCTGCCCTTTCTGGCAAGGATTACTTGCACTGCACCGCTCTGTTTTCTGTCACCAGTCAAATCTAAGTGAAGCACTATTCTCAGAAGAAACAACTTCAGCCCACAACAATTTCTATTCATTTATTTAATTTTATACGTAAATTAATATTACCGTTATCGCATTAACCTTATTCTGAACAAAGTACACTCACAAAATTCAAAGCCGTTTTAAGGCACAAGACAACAAAAATTACAAATCACAAGGTTTTTCAAGCTCTGAATTTTCGGTTTTCAATTTAAGGTTCTTCATGGAATGTAAAGCCATTCATGCTTCTAAATCCATTAAGAAAGTTGGAGACAAAAAAAACACTGCGCGACTTGGCTTGAGAGAACCAAGAGAAAAAGAAAAAAAATTTGCTACAAAATTCGGCCTGCCCCATTGTAACCACGTAACCAGGTTATTCTCTTATGGAATATTTCTCGAAACCCAGGTTCGGCTAACTTGAAGGAAAAAAAATAACGGCAACGGCTTGAGGGACTAAGTAAAGGAACGCTGCAAGAGCCAACTTGGGAGTGTGGTCCACTGCGAAGCTTTAGCCTTTGCCTAAGCCATGGCGCCACACGGAGATGGGGACAATTTTACTAGGTAGATCCCATCGGAAATTACTAGGTTTTTAATGCCACCATCGACATGAGCACGACACATCACAAGGCATAGTGTTCAAGTATAAAAGGTTTAACTCACTCAACTGGTTTTGC
>JAHWFP010156293.1:19777-51307 GCA_023313725.1 Lithobius niger
AACTTAAACTAGCTGGAGATAAAATTTAGTGCTCGAAACCATAAGTACGATGCCAGAGACGCAGAGCAGGAAAATATAATCTGCCCACAGGCAAAACACACCCACGATACACCACTTCTGTGTTAAAACACTGTACAAAATTCAATACTTACGATGGATCCTTGGCAACATTGAGGCAATCGTGAACTCCATAGAGCATTTCTTGGAAAAATTTGAGCCTTCTGTTCTCCATGTCTTGGCACTTGTCGAATACTACCGTCATGTCTTCCATGTACTTGGGATTATAGTCTTTGATTTCATGTAAGGCCGCATCATAACGTTCTTTACTCCTTTGAACTTCCTCTTTGCTTTTCTGGACGCGATCCAGAAGCTTCTTTACCTTATGATAAGCACAAGAGGAGAGAAAAAGTGCAAATTTCATTTAATAACACAATTCACAAAATAAAAATTAGTTGAATTTAACGTAAGAAGTATAGTAAATAATAGGTATAAGTATGCCTCAAGTTACCACGCCAAACCCACAAAGCCTTGCTTAAAAAGGTTAATCTTTTTGGCAGCACAATTATTTCAATTTCCATGATTTTCCACACAAAATAAAAATTTCCTCCGCAGTAGGAAAAATGATTTACTGGGGCAGGCACAATATACTGCCCCACGGTGTAATTTTTCGTTGCAAATTTTAAAAATTATTTTGCTATATTTTGATTATTTACCACATAAAAAAATTTCCGATTCATGCCAGGCATAAATGAAACAATTTGTTCATCCTTTAGTCTTTTGCAATGCACATGTACAGCATAAGCCTGAATGAGCCAAAAATAGGACAAAATTAAACAAAAAAGTTAAAATTTAACGTTGAAGAAATCACTGTAAACACGCCTATTTTCATAAAGTCAGGATATCCCTTCATATCTTCGCAAATTTTCGACGATCAGCAGCCCTGGAGATGAAAATTCACAGGCGATCGTCTTCTCTGGTAGTCAACTAAGGCTCAAAACATTGTGCAACGACCCGTTCGTTTGCTAGGAATTTGAAGCGTGAGCGTGGCCTTCGGTATTTGTTGGGTTGGTTTCCCACTTTCTTCCCAGAAACACATTGAGTTCACCAAACATTAGATAGCTAATTCCAGGGTTTGAGGTCCCTGGATATTCATAAGTACATCCTTCTCTCGGGTGTGTTGTCAGGGATTCAAGGCTACTCAAATGAATATCACTTCTGGAGTCGGGAGATTAGAAGAGTTTTTGTTACTTCCCACTTTTATCTGTGTTGCGTCTCTATGTGGTGGACTGCAATGCTGTTCGTTCGTACTTTATTCCTTGTATTGTCTATGTGCTGTTTGACTCGTTCGAACTCCTTTTCAAATATCTATCGTGTGTAAATAATCGACTAGGTAACCTTGCATTTTAATACATTGGTTCAATTCCCAGTGTTCTGCTTTTTTGCTTGATGAAGCTAGGCCGGTTTTGAGTTCGCTACTTAACCCCGTTAGTGCAGGAATGTATTGTACGCCACACAAAAATGTACAAAACTAAATACATTAAACAAACAAGCGGCTAGAGCGACTACCTAGTCGCATCCGGTCTTCTGACAGTTCTGCCACTACCAATGGTGAGTCGCACGCCTCTATCACGCATTGCAACAGCTATCTCTATTATATAATCTAAAAGCAGTAACCATCAGAACTGCCGGTTAAAAATGTTGTTAGCTTTTGAGCTTATTTTAGACTTGAGGCGTATTTGTCAACTTTTAGGCTAATTCTTACCTGCTGCTTTAATTTCGTAAGTAGCAGCTAACGGAGATTGATTTGCATGGTACGCCTACATTTTTGCAACACGGTGCACCTTCGGGCACACAGTGTTAAACGTAACGCACAATGTAGCTTATATAGATCAGTGGTAGTAGGGACGTGACAGAAGACGCTGCTGATGAAGCCAAGAGCTACTCGTAGCAACTTGGCGTTGGCGTGGTAACATGATTTTAGGCCTAATTTTCATTTTTTAGGCCTAATTTTTATTTAACTGTAGTTTTAATTTCGTCAGTAGCAGATAGGCCTAATGAAGAATCTGGTTCGATGGTAAACCCGTTCATTCATGCAACAATGCGATGAGACTATTTTAAACAAAGCTAAAATACTTTTGTTTTTACGGCTGCAGTGTTATTTAATTTAGTTACGTCGAAGAAGTCTATTAGCTATAAGGAAGTAACGATGTTTTAATTTGCCATGTTGACTGTTGTTTAACTTTTGACACTGAAT
Organism: Lithobius niger; assembly: GCA_023313725.1. NCBI lineage: Eukaryota > Metazoa > Arthropoda > Chilopoda > Lithobiomorpha > Lithobiidae > Lithobius > Lithobius niger. The sequence goes on from JAHWFP010156293.1 coordinate 22,032, forward strand.
CTAACGTTGTAAACAGTGGTCGTCAATTTCTGGTACCATTGCGAAGTTGAAAAAGGCGACGGACGGACAAAGTCGTTGCAAGTCTTCTCAGCAGGTACGTCTATAAGACTAAAAGGGAGTATCGCTAGGGTTCCCTGGAATGAAGAAATTTAACAAAGGCGAGTGATAAAGACCATGGTCTGCGAGTGAATGCCGGCCTCTCTGAAGAATAGCTCTTACAGAAATTCTCTGAACTGTGGAGCAAGTCGGGGATGCCACGACTTAACGGTTAATTATTCCAGGTTGCTTGATATATAGTGCCTTACTGGTTATCCTGGGCTTGGTTGCTCGGACTTCAATGTCATAACGTAATCTAGAGGGATCCCTTTTAAAATTCCATTATGCACTTAGGTTGACAACAGTTCGATCTCGCATTCTCAAGCCAAGAGAATTAGAGATTGAACTGTTGTCGACCTAAGTGCATAATGGAATTTTAAAAGGGATCTCTTTAGATTATGTTATGACGTTAAAAGTCTGAGCAACCAAGGTTTACCAAGCCCAGGATGACCAGTAAGGCACTATATACCAAGCAACCTGGAATAATTAACCGATAAGTCGTGGCATCCCCGACTTGCTCCTCAGTTCAGAGAATTTCTGTAAGAACTATTCTGCAGAGAGGCCGACATTCACTGTAACCGGTATTTACTTACTATTAGTGTGTAATTAGATGACACGATCAGAAAAATTACGCGATTACCACACACGGACGAACACTAAAAGTCCACTTACATTTTCGGCGAATACACACAGGGTCTGTGGCAGTCCAATCACCTTTTTCAAAGGTAAAAATAAAGCACAAAAAACGTTCAAAGATCACCTCATTTTGAAACTCACGCTGCTAACCACTGATCTACACAGTATGTTCTTGCTTCATCTGGGCTTGCCATTTTTGGCCGAGTTTTGCCTTCAGCTCCAGCCTGCGCAAGCGATCAATGTTGGGATAGGAAGTCCCATATACGTTCATCAGCTGCAAGCCCTTTTCCTTGAAGTGGCTTATAGCAATGGCTTTAAACTCACAGGTGAGAGTCCTTGCATGTTTTGGATTGGAGTACGACAGAAATGTCGCACCAGTTGCAGGAATGTTGCGAATTATCAATGCAGTGGAAGGCGATCCCATTCCTTCTATCTTCTGTGCCATTGCGTCCTGGTGCTCTTTAAAGTGAACCTGGAGGGGCCTCGGCATCTCTCCCTAATACACCACTTCACAACCATCACAGGAAACACAGTACACAACTCCTCTCTGGGTGAAAGAAGGCTTTGGAGGGGAGACACTGGTTGCTCCGAGGCTGCCACTCCTTAACCTTACTGGCTCATCCACGATCAGATTGAAGACCTTGTCCTTTTGCCTCGATTACCTAGCTTGACACAAAGTGGAAGTTAATTGCCGCCACCCAGCAGTCCTCTAATGAATAACCTAGAGACCAGTGGTCGTTGGCACGTGCGGGAAAATTCAAAGTGGCAACATGGCTGATCGAATGTTCTTTGCTGCGAAGAGGAACCGAGTTTTCTATCTCGAAAATTTAAGTAGACTGTTGGTGCGACATGCTTGAAGGTGATAAAAGTGTTTCTCGTCGTTATTACGTGGCAGTTTTCATTAACAGAAAGTGGTGTGGTGGCTACTAAGCTGGTCTTGTAATAGTTGGTAAATCCGATATCCCCCATCATTTTGGTATAACACTGGTGAATATGTCGCACCAAGTCACGTAGTCATGAAAATTCAGTCACTGCCTAAAGCTTTGGCATATCAAAATAAATTCACACATGATGACAAACACGAGGAATGTCTAAGTCATAGTGTGCTATTATCTTACCTGGTCTGGCGAGAGCGAACTGTCACTAGCTGCATTCTTTTCTTGGTTGATGGCTGACCGTTCGTTCTTGCAGGCCGTGTGGTAATCCGTTTTGGCTTTGTTTACTTTTTCTAGTCTTTTAGCCCATGGTTTCTGGGCCTAGAAAACAAAATAAAACCCAATTAACAACCTGAATGAATTTTAAAAAATGTTTAACCCCACAAAATAAGTTTTATATATGATACTTTCTTGATAAAGACGACTCCGTGTGATTGGTTGAGTAATATTTGTCTCAAGTTTGAGAATAAACCAGCCACTTGCGCTTGTTTGTCTTAGAATTCAATTCTTTATTTTGTTGTCAGTATGGCTGCACCAAACCGATCATGGTAAACTGACACTCATTGATCAGAGGCTCACGGTAAAGATCCGTAGTCACTTAAAATTGGGAAAGCCAAGTTAACTGTCATGAGGGCTGGAAAAAATGGTTTAATTTTCACCCTAAATCATTAAGCAACAACTAGCTAAGGTTGCAGAGGATATTTTTTAAAATTGTCCTGCAAGTTAATTTTGCTATCATTCTTTCAGAAAACTTTATTACTTTACAAAACTTAAATACCTACTACGCTAGACTGTGAGCCACTATTGCTATGCTAGCAAGAGCATAACAAAAGAAAATTCGTTGTGCAGTGTGATCATAAACGTCTTTCCCTTATTACAAAAATTTATTAAACACAACTTACGCTGGGGTAAAAGCATACAGTTTTTCAGCCAAATAAGCTCAACTCCCCATTTTTTGCCCCCCCTAGGTTCAACACATGCTCCATTTGTGGCCTGGAGCACATCGAAGCGATACTAATTTTTCTTGATTTAACTTGCGCTAAAACAGCAATTATCCTGCTCTTTAAAAATGTTTCAATGTTAACAACGGGTGTTTTGTACTCAGCAGCCTTTTCATACCCCCACAGGAAAGAGTCAAGGGAGTAATATCCGAGGGTTGGGGTGGCCAATGCTGTCAAGACCATTGCTCCCAATCCATCATCTGGGGAATGTTTCATCTAGGAATCCGTGAACACATCCCCCAGTGTGGCGGCGCACCATCTTGTTGAAACACACCCCACGGCTGACATTGCTGCAACTGTGGTACAACGAGCTCCAGCCTGTCAAGGTACACTTTCTTGACAGTAGGCTCCATAAAACAGAAAGGCCCAATATTCATGTTTTGAATGAGCCTGCACCAAACATTCCCCTGTGGACTGTCCTCTCGTATTCGATAACATTGGGTCTTCGATCCCCAACATGCGCACGTTGTGCAGACCGAACCAAGTGGGAAAAAAACTGAGTTGGGCTTCATTTTACACAAAACCGTACGTTTGTAACTAACATACTATTTGTTTAATACATTTTTGTAATGTGGAGATGACTTTATTGACCACCCTGTCAACAAAACTCCCATTCCCATGCTTATACAAGGTTCATACTCGTATATGAAAATGAATATCCCTGACTATCCCAGATTTTCCCTGACTTACTTCTTCAAATATCCCTGACCTTTTTTTAAAAATTTTTCAGTAAAACAGTCAACTGTTCACTCTGCAGGCCTGGCATTATAACTCAACCCGGATGGCAGCTGAAATTTTTCTAAATTTTTTTTTTATTAAAAAAAAATGGACAAGAAGGTAGCCAAGCGGGTCATTCTAAGAACGAAATTCTAAAAATAAAAAAAACTGTTCTGAAAAATTATTCTAAAAAAAAACAAATGATTCTAAAAACAAATATCCCTGACTAAAACTGACTTTTCACCAATTTTTCGTTTTTTCCATGACTTTCCCTAACCGTATTTCGTATCCCTGACTATCCCCGAGTCTCCTGACTTTCCAGGTCGGTAGGAACCCTGTAATTATTAATGTACCCCTTTGCATGTAATTTGTTCCTACATAGCCATTCAGAGCTGCGGGCACCGAGTGCAATCGACTCTGGGAGCATACAACAGTGTTTATTTTATTTTTTGAGCAGAGAAAGGACAATATAGGAAAACCCACGTTAAAACCTTTAGACCATGAATAGCGGCCGAACGACACAAGCTACGACCTAGATCGCTAGATCGCTTTCGGATAAAGAAAAAAGTTATTTTTGTACGATTACTGAAGATTAGTATTTTGCAGATAAGAAATAAATTTCTGATATCAGTCAGTGTTGAAATTGCAGACAGCAAAGCCATTTTAAACTGTAGGTGCTTCACATGCACTCAGTACACCTACTTGCAAATTATCAGGCCCCAACACATGATTAATGCAAGGATTGTTTTAAATTTACACACTATCGGAGGTTTGAAGAGGCACTTATCGGTTCACAAGTTTCTAGTGTTTATGCACTCTGCTGGTGATACATTTAATTACAGTGGTCATCAGTTTGGTGGGAAAAAAGCTGCACTACGATACACTTTCATTAACCCTTTACTTCACGGACATTTACGAGAACTTTCATCCCCATTTCCTCGTGAAAATTTCCAGTTTCTCCACAATTGAACATCACAGTTGAAAATGTAACTTTTCAACTGTTTGTCACAAAATGAACACTTAAAAGTTCGCTTCAAGGCCACCTACTTCGTCCTGCAAATTTTCGACATCCCTCAGATGTCTTCTTCAGGCCTTGAGGATGTTCGGACTTTGAACTACATCTGTCTTTCTGACCACTTGTGCATTCGAACTCGTTCTGACCACTTTAGCATTTGAATTTTGCCGCCCTCGCAGCCTCCTGTATTGATCAGCCTGCTCACGATTCCCACCACCAAGTTGCCATTGACGATCAAACTGTTCACTGAGGTCTCTGCCTACCAGTTGAGCAACTCTAGGGTACGCAGGGCCCTGGATGTTCATTAGAGGCACTCCTTTCTTTTCATGTTGCTGGATTGCCAGAGATTCCAAACATCTGAGGTGGGGATCACGGATCGAGTTTGACCTAAGAAGAGTGCACGTCCTCTTCCAGTCCGCTTCATGATTCATAGATTTGCAGTGGACTGCGATGCCGTTGTCCTCTTTCTTATTTCTCACATTGGCCATATGTTGAGCAACCCTAGTACGAACACCTTTCCTGGTCTCCCCTATGTACACTGCATCGCATCCCTGCAAGGAATCTTATAAACTGCCTCCCTTGTATTTTTGACAGCTCCCATTTTCTTTTCATCTTGAGATTTCAGTGTCTCTCGTCTCGCCTGGACTGAAGTCATCTGTTTCTTCCCTGTTATTCTTTTCTTTAATCCTTCCACATTCTTAAAATATGTTCGGAAACCGTGTTTGCACAAGTGGTCAGAAAGACAGATGTAGTTCAAAGTCCGAACATCCTCAAGGCCTGAAGAAGACATCTGAGGGATGTCGAAAATTTGCAGGACGAAGTAGGTGTCCTTGAAGTGAATTTCAGCGAACTTTTAAGTGTTCATTTTGTGACGATTCGATGTTTTCACTGTATTGACCATAGCGATATATTTCAAGTTTCAACTGTTCGCAAGTTTTTATTTTTAATTCTAAAACATCCAGGCAGCTTCAATACCATGACTAAAAAAATGTAATAAACTGCTTAATAATTACGTCACAGTAATTTGAAGTGCGAGATACACGAAACGCGTAAAAATGCGTATGTGTGTGAATCCTGTAGAAGCGTAGAAAAGCGTATATGTGAAGGAAAGGGTTAAGACCAGAATTTTGGTTTGATCTACTTTATAAATTTTAAAAAGGTTTGAACTTCTATTTCATTTTATTTGAAAAAGGTGTAAAAAAAAAAAGCTTTCCAAATCATACATGGTAAATTCTCCATGACAAACACACAATCTCAAACAAAAAATACCACCGGTATTTGCAAATGTTTAACAGCTTTGAAGGTAACATTAAAGTCTTTTCGTGCTTTCTTCCTCAAGCAATTTGAGTGATCGCCTTTAACGTCGATGGAGAGAGCCTTCTGAGAGATACAGTCAGCTACGCAGTAGCAAAGTTCGACGAAAGTAGTATCAATATGAAATAAACCAGGCGAAAACACATTCCCAAATTACCTCATGTAGACAGCAGGAAGAGACTTTACCTTCAAAGCGGTTGAAAAGTGCAAATTTCTGGTGGTATTTCTTGTTTGAGATAGTACGACGTGATGGAGAATTTACACAAAGTTGAATCGAGCTCTCAGTCATGGTCATCGTTTTAGTATTTTTAAACATGCAAATGTGAAGTGATTTCCATTACAACTTTGTTTTCACCAGCCTTTACTCCTTCACAAAATTTGTCAACCCACCTTTTTGAACTGATCTTCCATTTCCTTCTTCTCCTTGAGGTGCATCATAGACCGATGGTAATTATCCTTCTGCCACTGTTTGATGGATACCTGGACTTCATTCAAAAGTCTATCCTTGACGTTCGTATGCAGTTCACAGCGTCTATCGGCTTCCACTAATACACCTTTCCAGGCAGCTTCTGTTGTACCATATTCAGGCCCTGTTAAAGAATAACAATATCCATCAGTCAGCCTTAAGAAATAGGCCTATGCCAAAAAATAATTGTCGATCATGCACACATTTTTTTTTAAAGTCGGAAGTTACTACAACCTTTCGCTTTAACCGATGATTACAGAGCATGCTACCAATGTTGATAGGCCTACTAGGGATCGACCAAATCTAGTTATACCAAATCCGAATCGTATCCGGATAATTAACAAGATTTGACGAATAGTAACCGAATCCTAACCGAACCCAAAATAAAAACTTTGTTGAGTGTTTCAGCCCTTTGCACTTTATAAGACTAAATTTTTTCTCTAGCTGAATATGGTAGTAAGTTTAATAAAGGTTAAAGACTTGAGTACACATTTTTGCAACTTGTTCATTGTTTTTTTCCCTTATATCTTCTGAACGGTTTATGACAGACATCTGACGTTAGCTCCATTGGAAAGCTGGTGAAAAAACGCTTCTAATGTCAAAACTGGCCAAAAATTCGCAAAGTTATTGAAAAATTGTTTAGAAAATAAAAATTTTGCCCAATCCGATTCGAATCCGAATCCTAAAGATCCGGCTTCAGATCTGGTTCGGATTCGGTCCATCCCTAATAGATACAGATGCAGACCTTTTTACGTTGCCTTTTGGATTTAAAATGCTAGACTGGTTGGGCAGGGATTTGAAACCACTTACCGAGTCCTTTTGGCATTCTGTCCTGTTTAACTACCAAGCAGAAGAACAATAACTTAAAACTACCAACACACACCATGAACCTTCTGAGGTGTCCCTGGCACCATGACGACACTAGTAAGCACACCCAGTGGCCAGCGAGGAGCAAATGCCTGATTGAATCCCCTGACCGACTTAAGGCACATACAGGACTTATGTTTAAATTACAGGACTAAAAATTTAAATTAGTTTAAAAGTCATCTGACGATGCGTAAAAGGCAAATGTCAGTACCGTTACTAGCAAAAACCCATACTGCCCAGTCTTTGTCATTTAACAAGATGAATAATGCTTACAATACGATTAAAAGTAAACACATTATTTTCATGTACAGGTGGTCCTAATAGAAAATATGACGGCAGAATTCCAACACGAAGTCTTTCAAAAGACTTGAAAACCATTGCATTTTTTATGGACAACAAGTTTTATGTAAAACGTAGGCAGGAAAAAAAATACAGACGGTACTAGCCATAATCCAAGCACAAGAGCTATTTATATCAGAAATTTATTTAAAGAAACTGAAAGAAAGACCGCAAAGCTTCGGTTGGTTTTATGAAGAACAAAGGAGCACTGCAAGCATGCATTACGGTGGTAAATGGTTAAACTGCAGGAGGAGCTTATATGCTAAGAAAAAAATCTTTTTTTTTTTTCAATTCAGCCTCCATTTGCACAAGACCACACAAGAAATCTTAACACTTTCAAGGAATTTTCTCCAGATCCAATGTAATTTTTCCAAGACCAATACAATTTTTCAGGAACCTTGATGAATCAATAAACTTAGCCTACTAAAAAAAAGGCTGCTCAGCCTCAAATAGGACCTACTTTCATTACGGAAAAGTAAACAACACCTCACTATAGGGGTAGATTCACATTTTCTTAACTCGCTACTGGCCGGTAGAGCAAAAATGTTTAGTCGCCAACTAAGAAAGTTTTGTCGCCAAATTAAAAAGTTGTGTTTCTAGACACTACAAGCCAGTAACAATGAAAAAAAAATAAAACTCAATCTACATGCGGTGATCCATGAATTTGTCAAAGCACAAGTTTCTTATAAATTGTCATGTTCACTGGCCTTATAGATACACAGGCTTCGAAAACTTGTTTGAAAATACATAAAGAAATCCTCACTACACGTAACTTTTAACTTCTGAAACGAAGAGGCATAGTTTAAGATTTTAAGACCTTCGGAACCTTCGGAGCAACCCTTATAAAATCTGCCCACAAAAAGTAAAAATGTCTATTTCGTTCCTACGTTGTTTATGACTCAAATTGGCTACTAGGACAAACATTTTAATCGCCAGCCTGCCAAACAAACCGTTCTTGTTTTAATCCTGCAGGGAAAAAAGTAGGCCTATCTTGTATTTTTTGTGTGTTGTTATAGGTTAGGTTAGGTTTGGTTAGTTGCCTTGCCTCTAATTTCATCAGGCATGGTAAGCAGTTTGCCAGAGAAGAAGTTTTTTTCCCCCTCTTTTTTCCCCCCACGGCTTGTTTTCCACTGGCTTTTTTCCCGCAGCCTTTTTTTTTTCAGCTTCGTTATAAAAGCCTAGTAAAAAAATTGATGAAAACTCAAAGAACAATAATTTAAAAGATACGCTCAACATCATTTTATGAAAAATACGCCCAAGTTTTGCACTTGCAAGTTTATCTTTCTCTTGCCCAAAGCTAAAACATTTTTTTAATTACGACAAAAAAAAATAAAATTCCGGGATTTTTCAAGTAGGCCTACACAGCGAACAATTTTCAAGAAATTCATGGCTTTGAATTTTTCCTAACAAATTCAAGAATTTCAAGAACTTCACAAAATAGGGAACAACCGATCGCCTAACCCACTGGTATTGCCAAGCTTTACTTGAATTATTTTTAGTGGGCTCGGCAATTAAAATTTGGGTATTTTGTATACTTTCAGGTAAGCACGCACACAACAACACTAATCGAAGAAATATTTTATGCTTACAAATTTCAAAACTTAAAACTTTTATACACACAAATAGCACAACAGTGCCACAACTAGTTTTCCAAGGAGGGGTGCAAGTACTCAATTTTGGGGACAAAGGGGCTCCCAACCAAACAATACTGAATTTTGTCCCTTTTGGCCCCCTGCCACCGGGGGGGTTTTGAGGCTTAATGGCGCGTCGGTTGTTCCCGGGCTGAGTGCCATGCACTCTTCGCACCACCATGATTGTGGCACTGGCACACAACCAAGAACTCGGATGATCAGAATACTTTTACTTATTGCTTCAGTTCACAAACTTATTTGTACAGTTCGTCAAAATAAACCGAGGAAATTTAAAAAATGTCACCTCGCTTACTTTGAAAATTCGAGTCCATGTTTACGTTCTGTACGTTTAGATTTCAAAGTAAAGAATATTTACCATTCCAATATCCTTGCACATTTTCGACAGTCAGGTTTTTCTGGAGTTGGAGGGGGTCATAACAACTGTCATCAGGCTACCACATCACCGCTTACTTCGTCGTGATCGATCGTCTACTTTCGTTCGTCTGCTGCTATCGTTCGTTGGAATGCGCTCCGCAACTTGCAGGCCAGTACACCACTTCTCCCGCAGCAACTTATTAAACTCTCCTCTCAGCAGGAACTGAATGTTCCAACCCAAACATTCAGTTCCTGCTGAGAGGAGAGTTTAATAAGTTGCTACGGGAGAAGTGGTGTACTGGCCTGCAAGTTGCGGAGGCTATGGCCTCGCGCTGCATTCCAACGAACGATAGCAGCAGACGAACGATCACAACGAAGTAAGCAGTGATGTGGTAGTCTGATGACAGTCTTTCTGAGCCCCTCCAACTCCAGAAAAACCTCCAAGGATATTGGAATGGTAAATATCCTTTACTTTGAAATCTAAGCATACAAAACGTAAACATAAACCGTGCAAATGTTGGATTAAGCACTGGTCTGCAGTTTTATGCATTAGGTTTTATATATAAAGTTTCAACAACGCCTGGTGTGTTTAATAACACCAGGCAATAATGAACGTTGTTAGCATACGGTACGCTATTCCATAACGTTGACCGAGTGGCACAACAAATGAACCTCTATTAAGCTGTCTCTGTACCATAGGCATACCAATTTTCACTACAACTGTAAATCTAATGAATATGTTAACAAAACGCTTAAAATATAACTGTTTATTATTTGTGCTGCGTAAGCAATGTTACAAATTGACGACAAACAAGGATTTTCACTTGCTTCCTATCCATTGTCAACGAGACAGTTTTTTGTTACACAGCCAGATCACCAACTCTTGTCTAAAAAAAAAAAAACATGGCAAAAAGTGTGTTGTGTTTTCAGTTGCAGGCTGGTCTGGCTTGCGAGGGGGGACTGAAAGACCCTTCTGGTACTAGTACCTGTCTACCTGACACGAATGAAGACACTGATACAAACTAAATGTAACAGTAACAAAAAGCAAAAAATAAGGCAGTCAAGTTGCCCCCGGGGCCGTAAGCATGCGAATCCCACAAAAGAGTGTGAGGGGCTCACAGAAAATACGGAGCCGTAGGTCCCATCAAACCTCTGGTAAGGCCTGAGTAACGCTTCAACCAGTTCGATCGCCCAAGACTAGCGCGTGAGAAACGAAAGATCCGACTATTAACACGACGATCCCCTAACATTACGATTAGACCAGTTCCATCCCTTGGATCTGTTCAAAATACCTACATCGTCCTTGGAGCCTTTTGCATCCTTCCTTGCCACATGCGAGTCGCCTCACTTGTCACAGTCTCTCCGGAAATAAACGGGTAACCGTTTAAGTGGTAATTGCAAAACATTTCAAAAACGAACAACACTGTACTACTTCAGTCTTTTTTCAGAGTTGACTTGTTTTTGTTGAGTCCTATCTATCACCTTAAGAACACAGCAGGACGGATAACGAGACAAGTTTTACATCATATCACAAATGGCTGCTGCCAAACATTCGAAAACAAGCACTAGTCTCTGTTGAACCACTGATCCTCTAGAGTTCGATCTGTTATCCGACTTTTTGTCCAAAGTGGCACCTAGCTATGACCTAAACCTAGTTTGTTGATGCAAATGGGTTGGTTATGTTCATTAGAGGGTTTTCTTTCAGTTCAAATCATTTGATGGCAATGGATTCTAATGCTCGTCTCTTAGGCCATTAGTTTGAAGCAGAATCAACATCTTTTCCCACACAACGGGATGCTTTGTTTTGCATGAGTGTTCAGCGATCCTGTTTTTGCGATCGAACTTATGGGGAAAAACGGCCATGGTCAAAGCTCCCACTTGCATAGCGGTTGCCATCATGTTTTGGGGAACGTTCAAGGTTAGCAACTTGCCGAACAGACTTCTAACTTATCACACGGTAGACACCATTTCCGTTTCATTACATAACCACTTATTATAGTCCCCATTGTATTGTCCTTAGTTTTATTAAAGTAAAATTAAACACTCCCATCTTAAATTTCAGTATTATTAATTAAGACACTTAAAAAACATGCGAGAGGTACGAAAACCACTCAGGCTTTATAGTTATTACCTAGTAATGTGTCTAAGTCTTCATTCTAGCAGACGAATTCTTAATTCGTGCAGTCAACACATCCAAGTCTCGTTCGCATGACGTCACACTTCATCACCTGTTGATCCGGTCAAGAGAGCGCTCGGCTCTCATTCCATTCCTTACTACTGCTAGCAAAGAACAGCATCACAGATTCTTTTCAAATGAAGCGAGTGTCCCCTAGTCTGCCTCTCCCTCCCCACAAGCAACAAGTGGACACGGTCCAATCGTTTATCTGCCCAGCATTTCGCATAGAGTGGATTACTGCCCAGCTGAACGAACTTTCACGAGTCTTTGTTGGGTACTGAGTCACGGTAGGGTACGTTCTTGAATACCTTAATTTAATAAATCAGGCAGAGATTGAATTTTGGTTCCAGCTATGGTCAGAGCGGTCCGGTCTCGCAGCCGCCATGTTAGAAGCACAACCTGTCGCGCACTCGCTAGTATGTACAACGACGTCATTCTTCCAAAGTCCAAGGTGATGATGTGTGACGTCAGTACCAAGCGAGGAAATCGCGTTCGCTGTCGCGCGCTGTGGAAACATCAAACTTGTATTTTAAATTAACTATTGCGTAATTAATACGAAAGTTGGAAACTTCGCGCAACTTGCATCTTGTTTTTTTCGTACTTAACTAATAATAGTGAAATTTAAGATGTAAGCGTTTAGTTTTCCACAGCGAAGTATATTAACTTAACAGGTAAAACCTCAGGGCCTAAGCCTACTCCGATCGGGTCTGATGAAGGCGTTACTACAGCAGTAGAATTAAAATTGGGGCTTTGGTTTAACAAAATTCTAACAGGGTCAACATCGAAGTCAGCTGATGGTAGTCTGTGGTCTAGTGAACTACAATACGAATCCAAGAAGCAAATCACTGCCGCCGTGTCCGTTATTGGTCGGAGTTACGCAATCTTTTTCACAATACTTGCAATTTTTCTTCTGAGTGTTTTTAGATAAACGTTGCACGGTTTACGACGGAAGTCTCAACATACGGCAGCTATACCCCTCAGCCGCCGCCGTTAGGCACCACGCCGCATTTTTCTGAGTCAGCCGGACAGCCGCCAAATAATTTTCTGCGGCCGCCTGGCCTCGTCGCCGAAAAAAATACGGCTACAGCCGCAAATTATCGAAATGAAACCAAACAGTCATGAAGTTAGTTGTAACTTGTCTAAATGTAACCTGCCCTCGACTGACTTATATTTCATAGTTTTTAAAACCATATTCTCTTGCCAGCAACTTATGCGAGCCGTGTATTTGTGTTGTCATTAGCAGACATGGTTACTTTGGGTTTCGTTTAAGTTTCGATAATAGTCAGGACACATCTCTACGGAAGCATTGCTTAAAAAATATAGTGGTGATGTCGCTCTGATTTTTAATTTGAGGGTTATTCGCAATTTCTTCCTTATTAGTCTTCTGTACGCCGTAACCGGCGAGAAGACTATTGCAACGACTTTGTCCGTCCGTCCGTCGCTTTTTTCAACTTCGCAACAGTACCAGATATTGACGACCATTGTTTACAACGTCCACTGTTTAATAGACTGCTTCGACGCGTCCATTGTTTACAACGTCCATTATTTAATAAATTGCTTCGACGTAACTAAATTAAATAATAACAGCAGTTGTAGTGCATGATAGAGGTGTGCGTCTCAACATTGGAAGTGGAGGAACTGTACAGAAGACCGGTGCGACTAGGCAGTCGCTGTAGCCACTTGTTTCATTTGTGATTCATCTGGAAATCCACTAGGTCTATGCCCCCCCCCTACCCCCCATTATCCAATTCCATTTCGTCTTTTTCTTGTGCGTCATTGATATCTTTGCTTCATATTGATTGATTTAGCCGAAAATTAGCCGTTAGCCAGCCGAATTTATAGCTGGCCTGTGGTGGCCATAAAATTTGTGGCTGGCCGCAATTTAGCCGACATCGCTGTTATGACAGCTGAAAATGACAAAACAATGCAGCTGAGGCATATAATGGCAGCGTCTGCACGGGGCACATTTATAACCGGGGGTTACCATCCTCAAGAAAGCTGCAAACTTTACGAAACCTATTCTAATTTTTTTTTTTTTACTGGAAATTTTTCTTAAGAGAAAACGCACATGACTTTGACTGGTACCCAAAATGGAGTGGGGGATGGTTGTTAATGTCTGCTGGATATGAGCACCTGGTAGGAAGCTATGTTTTAAGCTTAAGGTTTTGACAGCGCTTTAAATAAACAATTCAAGCCAATAACTAGGGGAAGTATTTTTGGATGAAGTGAAAACAAAAATATTTGACATTTTTTGAGCTGCTGCTGCTACACTTCTTCCGTAGTTAGTGGTACACGACGACCACAGCAATGCTCTTTTGTTGGGACTCTAAATGCATGTCGGCAATGCAACTAAGATGGTCATCGTTAAGACTTGCTGAGAAGTGAAGCATGCAGTTTCAAAAATTTCAATTATAGTAGTTTTTAGACTTGGTGACGCATCCAATTTTACACAATGAAGCAGTCATTAAATTTGGAAGATATTCTTAGAATTGAAATCCTGCTGTGCTCGCCCATAGGGCAGTAGTTACTGCATTTTGGCTTGCTCAAACCAGGCAGGTTTTGTGCTTGTTTATATTCTTAGAATTGTTGTCTACACTAAAAAAGTACATGTTAAAAGTCCAACTTGTCAGCGGAAGTAATTACGGCGCCAACGGCAGGGTTTAACACTCCCGCTCTACAAGCCCAATAAATGCTCAGCCAAGTTACCTTTTTCTATGATGTCATTCCATTTTTTCGACCAGCCCTTTAGGCTTTTGGCATAGGCTTTCTCAATTTCACTACGTTCCTGGATTAACTGGATGAGGTCGTTGCACAATCTAAAGCCATCTTCAATGCGTTTCGTTGTTCGCTTGTAGTTACCAGGTTCCCAAAAACTGTCGCTGCCGGCGATCAGCATGGCATCATCACTATGATGAGACATGGTCATTCGCCTAAAAACAATACAAATAAAAAAGATAATTTAGTAACGTAATTCAGTACATCTTCATACACCTGCAGTCTGTAAGTAATTGACAAATTATGAGAAGGCATGTTTAAAAGCTAAAAAATAAAAATGAGCATATGAGTGCAAACACACTGAAGCGTACCTACACAAAACACATTCTATCGGCAGTTCAGTGCACAAAAGAACTCAAGTTACTTTGAAACTGGACCACTAAACGATAAGCGTGGCAAAACCCTGAAATGGTAGAAGGCAGTGGGACAGCACCACAGTGGCGTATTTCGGCCAATGGTGGCGGCCCCTCTGCAAACCTGTGCCACATGCCTGAATTTGGGAGGGTTGCAGTGAGTAGCCACGTGATGCCCCCCCCCCCCCCGAATGTTGGCTTCGCCACGGACGTATGCAGTAGTGCTTATAGATCAAAATAGTTATTTTACCAACTGTAGTACCCTCTCCTCACCACATCTACCAAAAACTAAAGCTCAATAAGCAAAGCGCAAAGCCACCTTAGATAAAGCTAATATTTTATTTCAATCGGCTTTGATCAAGCGATAAGTAGTATCCATGTGTTTCGTTTGCCCGAATTGCTTCAGCGCCGTCCCTTTTTCCTTAGCTGTACAGTCAGTGCTGCATTGGGCCAACACATCTCTTTTCTTCTGCTGCCTGCATTGCAACAGATACAAGATGGCTGCCTCCAGTGTTAGAACCACGTACCTTCTGAGCAAAAACGGGCATGGACAGTTTTTGAACCACACGAGATGAGAATTCAGGAAAATAATTGGGCTGAGCTGGTTTTTTTGTTTAGCATCATTACTATGCAAACATAATGCAAAAGTAATTCTCTTTATTATGCTAGGTAGTTCCTGGAATTTGCATATTATGATGTCTAAGAGCATGTTTATATGTTTATTTGTTTATTTTACACTTTATTTTGCAATAAAGTAAGCGAGAACGTGTAGACACCAAAAATAAAATTTGCCCGATTGCACAGCCGATTTGGTTTTCTCTTAAAATGCTGAACATTCAGAACCGAACAATTGACGTATTTGCCCGAATACATAATTACACGGCCAAACAAAGAATTGTACGTAAACGCAGGATTATACGTAAACATACGGCCAAAGACCAATCGCTCGGCCGAAGACCCCAATCGCTCGGCCGAAGACCCAATCGCACGGCCGAAGACCCAATCGCACGGCCGAATACCTAATGGTATGGCCGAGCAATTCGGTATTCGGCCACCAAATTAATATGTTATAGATTAAAATGAGTCGCAATACTTTATGTTATTATAATTTAATTATTCGGCTGAATAGCAACATATCATGAGATTGAATGAAGCAAGCAGTCTGCATGAAAGACTGATCTTGTGAGGATATGATACACTAATCAGAGAAAGAAAGAAAAGACAACTGTCCCGACTGGGACTCAAACCCAGGACTTCCTGCTTACTAGACGGGCACTCTAACCACTGCGCTCTCAGGGGCTGGGTTCGAGTCCCAGTCGGGGCAGTTGTCTTTCTTTCTTTCTCGGATTAGTGTATCGTATCCTCATAAGGCCAGTCTTTAATGCAGACTGCTTGCTTCATTTACCCTTTACCCTGTGATATCTTTATTTACAAGATAGTCCACAAAAAACTGACGACTCAACATTTTTTTAAGTCCAACTTTTCTAGTTAGCACCTCTCAGAACCAGGAGAGGACAAATCTTCGTCTCGTTAGATTTGATTTCTGTCCACTCCTGGTTTTGAGAAGTGCTAACTAGAAAAAATGGACTTAGAAAATGTTGGGTCTTTAGTTTTTTGTGGACCACCCTGTTTATGATGAGATTATTCAGTCAAATACAACTATGAAGACAAATACCGAAAACCAATCTTTAACCAAAATTAGTATTTGTCTCAGGGTGACAATCATAACTAACGAAATTTACCTATTTGTCCAGTTCTTCTTGACCTAAACTGATATTTTACCAGATTTTTTTTAGTCGAAGGAAGGTGTAGTAGGGCTGAATAAGTTTGTTTCACATTTCACTCAAACGCTATAATTGCAACGCTTTGCTAGATCAAAAAAAAAAAAAAATCGCCGCACTGCACTAACTGCTACCGGGAAAAATTCATTAACAATACTTTACAATCAAATGAAAATTGGAACGGCAAGCCAATCCAAACTGAATTGTAACCCACAACCTCAAGTTTAAGCACTCAGCAAGATGAATACGCAACGTGGCAAAATCAAATACAACTTTGAAGGTTTGACGCGCTCCCAGTACGAATTCATGGCGCCAGAAGGCGAGAGGGACAGTTTTGCTAGGTAATTCGCATCGGAAATTTCCAAAGATCTTTTACATGCCACAATCAACATGATCACTAGGCATCAAAGGAACCTTCCCTTTCCAGAAATGCCAGAACCTCTGTCGCGTGAGATAGAACCATTTCATATGGCCACATTGCCCCATGATGTCAAATTCAGGGTGGGAAATAGCCCCAAAAGGATAGTGAAAAGCAAGTTATTGCACACTCTTACAGCAGCACTAGCCTCACGCTGAAACTAGAATTAGGGCTATTGGCTTCATCAGAATTACAACAAACAAACATGATGGTTTTAACTGAAATTAAGTAATTATTCCTTACATAGGAAGAATTTTCCGTTAAATTCAGAAATTCCCTGACTTCCAGTACATGTTTGACAGATTGCCTGATATTTTCAAAGTGTCTTCCGTTTCCCAGGTAGAATGCCACGCTGCAGCCAGACTGGTCGAATAATTACCGAATACGAAGTGCATCTTTACTGGAATAACCAATCTGTAGCCTTTACCAATATTACATTTACAAGGAAGGCTACTTGTTATTCAGACAAGGAAGTTATTTACCTCCTAAACGCAGCAAAGAAAGACCTTTTAGCGTGTACGTAAGAATTATTAGATTACAGTTTTACGTGAACATTTAATAACGAATGCAGAAATTCAACTAGCCTGTGTAATATTCCTTATCGTCCATTCATATTAACAACGTAAACCACTTCAGCATTGCTGGCTTTTGTGTTCCATGTCCTGTGATTGCTTCACATAATAAAATTGCAACACTTTTAATGACAATAGGTTACTGGTTGCAATTCATTCCACGAATTCAGACAAGGAAAGTTTTCATGAATATTAAAATTGACCACAGCATTATGCTGTATGTGTTATTTCATACATGGAAAATTTACCGTATCCTGGTATCTAGGATGCCCAATGAAATCGCCGACGTCGTCAGTGTGTAAAATTTTTAAACATTTCTGTGACTATAAAATGCATATAAACACTCAACGCTAAATTTATTGTCCAGTTACTGAGATTTTTAAAACTGACTAATATGACGCATTTTAATTGTACCAACACAATCGTTCTACTAGATTCTTTACAATGAAGCAACATATCACATTGATATTTTTATATATTCCATGAAAATATGCAATGCAGCCTATTTGCTTTACAATCTACAGAAATTATACGAAGTTAATGAAATATTGGTAAAGCCAAGTGTGTAATTTTTGTTCAACCAAGTCACACATTTTAATGCCAATGTTTTTACTAGAATCTTTTACCATCATTTGCATAGGACAGAAAATTACCTAGGATACTATGTTTAAAAACAGTACCCTATTTTTTATTTATTTTTAAAAATTATATTTCTTGGAAGCTTAAGTATTTTGAAGCAGTCTAATGATCATTTAAATTAACCAACCTAATTTCGAACTTTTATTAGACGACGTACAAAAAAAAAAAGTCCAGTAAAGGAAGGGGCAAACTCGGGGATTCCAACCAGGAAACCAATAATGATCGCACGGCGCTAGACGATGTCCAGAAAAGACCAGAGTAGACCCATAGTTGCAGAAGTAGACTGGCAGTCTCTCACACTACTCAGGATCTAGACACACGCTAGTGTGTCGCGCCAAGTTAGGCAACAATCATCACAACAAACATCACGTCAATTCAATTGTCGAGGTTGTAAACCATTGTTGCGCGACGCCATAGCGTCAGTGTCTTATATCTTGAAGCATAGTTGGGCACATTTCACGTACTTGGGGAAAAATAATGCGGTACAAAAGCTTAAATTGTGTTGAAATCAAGAGCAATGACCCACCTGACAAAAATTAACTCGTGTAGGAATGCCAGCTAAGCTGCTTTCAATGAAAAATCTGACCCTCAATAGCGTTGAAAATCTGTAACTAGCTAGCTAATGAGCTACTAGCTAGCTAGCAAATTCTAGTCCGCTCATCCCCATGTTAATTTCCATAGGGTGATTATTCATCGATACCGAGATAACGGGAAGGCTTCCAGCTATGAAATTGGACGAATGGCTGCAGTACGATACGAACTGCGTACCTTTTATGGTTTGGATCCTAAGGGTGTAACGAGGATGGCGTGGGATGGCGCGTAAGTGCGAAAATATTGTTATAACCATTGTTAGTATTGTCGGCATCGTCTCTCATTGGACAGCCAAAGTTCGGACAATGACAACGTGTATACTAACGTGCGTGCCAGCCACACACTAATGTAGCGCGATAAATCTAAACAACGTTGCCAAAGAAATTGTATTCACGTCCAATTCACGAAAAATAAATCAACTTTAAAAACAAAGCAAAATAAACAAGGCCAAAAAGAGGCCACCAAGTTGAGAGTGGTTCGGCCCTTCAAAGGAGTGATATCAACACGCCAAAACTAACGAAAGAAAAGAAATTACAACAAAATTAAAACCAAACCAAAAACCTATAAAGAGGTGACAAGTTGAGAATGGTTCGGCCTATAGGCAAAAGGTAGTATCAAATTGTGGAAACCCAATTTCTTGTTGATGTGCCACTTTATTACACATCTGCACGGTAGTGGAGTTGAGTCTAATACACAATTTAAAAAAAAGAAGTGATATCATATCAAAAATCAAAACTGGTAAAAGGGGCCGCCAAGTTCCGAATGGTTCGGCCCTTCAAAGGAGTGATATCAACACACCAAAACACTCACCAACTTAATCGCACCGAATAATACTTTGGACGTTAAATGAAAACTTGAACTTGCTACCGAAAGTAGCAATGTTCTAGTTTTCATTTAACCTTCAAACTATTAAGCGGTGCAATTAACTTGGCGAATGTTTTGGTGTGTTGATATCACTACTTTGAAGGGACGAACCATTCGGAACTTGGCGGCCCCTTTTACCAGTTTTGGTTTTTGATATGATAGCACTGACTGGCAAAGACTTTTCCAGGTTCTCTTTTCCAGTCACCACCAAATCAGCTTCACGCAACTGGCCATATTATGTACACGGTATTAATACGAAATTGCTGTTGGCTGTTAGTGACCCACAGGTCCTTGCCCGACCCATTGCTATCGCAACAAATATTATTATTAACCAGACAACGAAGAGTTTCACTCCTTAGCTATGACCACCGAAAAATAGAACTAAAAGCTGGCATAGCTCTACCATTTACCACTTATATTCTTTCGACATAGGTCTTGTGGAACGAGTATTAAGTAAAATCTTTCTCCTTACCCATTATTGTATAGTTATTAATAATACCATATTAGCCCCCTCCCATTCTGCTGCAATATTTAAAATTCGTTCTAGGATAATTAAATTCACAAGATTACCTGGTGCGGTAAGCAGGTCCTTCCATCAGGACCACCATGAACGAAAATGCCTTGCCTGGTGCGTCATTTTACGTCGACAACAACGTCGTTAATAAGCGCAACAAAGACGAACAAAAGGAGTTTTTTAATGAAATGAGGACTCGTTGTTTTGTCGACAGAGAGGATATTAATTTACTTAAGAACCGACCGGATGAACGCAATCAACCACAAAGCATGCTGGTCCTGCACGACTTTACTAATTGAAATGTAACACAGAACTGATGGGCTAAAGAGAATTCGTGAGCCAATTCGGAATAAAAACACGAACAAAACTGGGTTACGTGAATCACAAAATGAAACATCACGTTACAATAATTAATGAAACCGGGGACTAAAAAATATCTGATGGAGAAAACTAAAATCACAAACCTGATATTAAAAAATCGGGCTGTCCACAAATAGTTTCCAGATGTAGCTCATTTTAGGCTGGTTGTAAGAGAAATAGTTGAATCCCACACCCTTCTACCACGACCACAATACTAAACCCACCATCCCAGATGTACCACAAGTTTACTTTTTAATTCCCGCTGCCATTGCAATATTATTGCAATCTGAAATGCGACTGGGTTTCATTATGGCGGCTGGAATCATACAGGTTTTAATACTGTCGGCACTAATGCTTTCATGCGTCACTCCCACTCAGATAAACAGTTGAAGTGACACTATCACCGATTGAGAAGCGAACGAAAATACCATGGCGCCATCTAGCACCAGTGGTATTGTTAACCATTAGAGCCTTCTCCCAGTGCATGAGGACGTACCAAATTTTCACTAAATTAATTAAGGAAGTCGTAGCTTGTTGTTTCGTGAAAAGAAATGCCATTGTGTATCATTCTAGATAGAACTAGATAGCGCTACATGTGCCAGATTCAGCCTACTTTCAATCGGTGAGAGTGCCACTTTAAATCCATTCTTTATCTGAGTGTTATTAAAAAAAAAATGGGGAAGAGGCTTCTCGTTGCGGGCTCCATTTTGAAATAAATTAACGATTGAAAAAATAAATTGTTTTGTATGAAATTATATGCTTGAAATTCTATTATATAGCATGAATTATATTGCATTCGAAATGTATTCCATGAACTTGTTCTGCGTGTAAAGCTATTGCTCGGCATGTAAAGGTTGAACTTGTGGCACGAAATTGTTTTGTATTAGGTTGTTTTCTGCAATTTATGGCACGTATCTGCTTGTTATTTATTTATTACTTCAATCAGTTTTGTTCTAGTTTACTGTTGCTACTTCCTTTGTATTACATTTTGTTTTATCTTACCCGTTTCTGTCATGTATGCCACAACAGGCGCTCTGTCATGTCAAATAAAGTTTAAAGGTAAGTGTAAAGACGGTCAACTCTTTATCTGGGAGGCAGCGAGTCGGATGAAAGCATTAATGCTAACAGCATTAAAACTTTATGCGTATAGCCGAAATAATGAAACCCAGTGGCAATTCAGGTCACAATATTATAATAATTGCAGTAGGAATTGTAAACGTGTGGTACACCTGAGAGCATGGGTTTGGTTTTGCAGTGGTGGTGTGGTGGTTAGGATTCAGATTCTCTTTACCCCACTGGCTGACATATTGGTCTCTGCAATAACATTTCCTTTCATACAGGTATGCACAGACCATACAACCGAATACTCAATCTGCCTAAAAACGAATATACAACTGAATAGTTAAAACTGCCGATTACCAAATACCGACATTCGGCACTAACAACTGACGCATTTGGCCAAATACCAAGGCGAATGCTCTGCCGAAAACCAGTAAATTAAACATGATAGTGATTAAAATGTGCGACCACATACTAAAGGGTTTTCACGTTAGTTGACCACGTGTCCTGATAAGACATGACGAAACGGAAAAACCTACTCTCCCCCTCATAAAATTTAGTCTCACATTTGGCCTTGAAAAAGACAATCGCCCATAATTTTTCCTTCATTTATGAATGTTAGAAGACAATTCCTCACAAACCAAAAACGAAAGGCTTAGCTAAATGTTCTTATATTAACAAACTGCATGTAGTTGTACCATTATGTGCCCATGGATTATACACGGAATAATGCTTGCGCTGTACCGTACAGTCACAGAAGTGAGCCACAATGGCCTCCTCTCAACAACCGGCCGGCACAGAATGGTACAGCCGGTTCAGCACGGCAGTCGGGACGCATTAAAGGGACATACCTCCCAGCGCCATTTTTCTCGATCCTCCACATCAAGTACGGCCCCAAAGGTCTATTTCCTTACCGTTGGTCTTTCCCTTGCTAAAAATCCTTTTTAAAATGGGGAGTCTAGGAGATTTTCTGTTGAATATAATGGAACTTTATTTACTAACGACCCGTCACTAAATCATGCATTGCGCGCGTACAATAATCATGACGTTTCATCTCTCTGTGTACATCTACTAACTTTCTAATAATTACCATGAGGTCTAAAATCTAATAGACCAATGCGGTAAAAATTAAAATTAATTATTCCAATAGATCGCCGAAGCAAAATTATAAGAAACTAGCCTAGAAAATTATAAATTGTGATTTTAAAACACGAGAATCATTCCGGTTTGTGACGACACAATCAATGGGTTCACGCTGGCTGGACTATTAGGCGCAATGCCAATTGAGACAGTAGCTACGTTTTCGTTGCGAGGAATGAAGCTACAGTCTCAGTTGACCTTAGCTGTGGTAAATACGCAGATGTGATCGTCGCGTGGGTGTTGTGAGGCAGGCGGAAGGTTATAAGGCAGGCGGTATGTTGCTTTAATTATTCAATCTGAAATCTGCACGCACACCACGCCGCAATGATGGAAGTGCTGCCAATGCTTCATTGCAGTTCAAAATTCCAACAGACGTTGTGGCTCAACGCCCAAACAAAAGAGGCTGCAGCCTCCAGAACCAGCCAAGGTAGGCCGGTACGTCCAGCCACAACCTGAGACAAATGACACTGTGTGAAGTCACTACTAACAGACCCAAAGTCCCCACTTCGTGATGAAGTGACTCAAAATGTTGGTCCTACCACCAAAATTCTTCCGTAGGCTCAAGACCATAGCCAGCTGCTATTCTGGTTAGATTTGGGATTAACAATAAGAGCCCTAAATGATTCCTTCGACCAGAGAAAAAGGCATAGACCTATAAATCCTCCACGACTGTGACTTAACATGCCTCCTGATTCTGAACCTCAGCCAAAATGCAGGCAAAGCAAATAAACTTTTTGTAAGCCGGTTTTTTTTTCCATCGCAGCTTTCGCAATCTGCTGTTGTAGTGAACGCTTGTTAACCTAAATTATACGTAGAGCAGTTACGTAGAGCAGCTTCTAGCCGGCCATGATTTATGTCGTTGCTTTTTTTGCACCATGACTCCGATAGATACAAATTTTAAAGTGACTCACCTTCTCGATACACAACCGGGGTTTGCCCACGAAAGTACGGGTCCAACCTACCACATAAAACTCACAATAAAACCCACTAGTAGGTTTTTTCTACCTTTTTTACCTGTACTATTAAGAATTATCTAATATCAATTAGCTCTCACCCACAAAGATCTCTAGACAGACTGTTTCGCCCTTGTTTGGTAAGAATTATCTGGCCTGTGACTAGATCCTAAACGCAAGAAACTGTTAACCTATTTAAAAGATTAATATTACCTTTTGTTACAAATTAATTATTTCCAACCTGTTTAAACTGTTTGTGAAGAAAGGTTTTTTTGTTAAACAGTGGTAGATTACAATGGTGACGGCATTATTACGCTAGTACCAAGCCTTACAACCACTGGTACTGTACCTAACCCGAAAAAAACAATCCCCCCCCCCCCCCAAAAAAAAAAATAATACCCGAAAAAACCAACGTGGATAGGTTTTTTTTTTCCAAACCCTGCACAACAGATCTCCGCAAGCAAATATGCTATCCCAACACTTACTGGCGTCAAGAATTTATAGGGATGGGGAGGAGAATTTGTGACTGAGACCCACACTGAAGCGTCTTAGATCCATTCGGATTAGTTCAGTCTTAGTTTATAGAGGACGCCACGTGTTTTTTGTGGGCATTTCTGCTCAGTTTTTAGCCTAAAATTAAACTAAACGAAACGAAACTGGCTTATATTTAACTATTATTTAGCCTAGCTTAGTTGTAATTTAGTTTACTTTAGATTTGGGCTGAAAAATGAACAAAAATTACCAGATAGAACACGTGGCGCCCTCTGAAAACTCGGACTGAACTAATGGGGACGAACCTAACGTGTTTCAGTAGGGACTTTCTACAGTTACAAATTCTCCTCCCAAACCCTATAAATTCTTGCTGGCATGGAACAAGATCACGCGTGTTCCCCAGAGCCAGAGACGCTGCGGTTCTTGCTTCCCAGAACCTCAGCTTCACGTGACCCAGCGAGCAAATTATCGCATAATTGAACGTAGTTCAAATACCAAAAGTGCGCAAGCTTCTAATTTCACGTGGGGTATTATACATGCACGTTGGTCCATAAAATACCGGCACAAATTTGTCCCAACATTTTTCGTAGAATGGATTCATATCATAGGGTTGACTAACCAAAGTGATATGCTGCAGGAAAAGTTGACAATTTTCTAGTTTGGCAAGATATTATCCATTTTGTTTTATAATTCAACGAGAAGTCCATTTCAAGTTGAGAAAATGTTTACTCAAAAACTTAACACAAATGTTTTAGCAAAACGGTGCTATTTACAATTTGTTCCCAATATATCGGAGAGCCCCACATCACTCGGTACTTGGCATGGAATTTGCATTGCACGGTGTTACGCACAGTAGATTGCGAGATGGCACCAAGGTCGAGTTGTTCACCAATAGAAAAAATGACAGGGAAATGGCAAAAATGACGTCATGTCATTTGCATCACAATTGGTCAACGTTTACGTCATTTTGCCATCATCTCTGTCCACTGGCTTGAGGAGCAATACATACACCCCAAGGGCAATGAAGCCAGTTTAATTTAAAAACTACGTAAATTTAAAGGAACATGCAAACCAAAACGAGTCTATTTCATATAGTTTTGTTACCGGCTCTGTCGAGTAATAAAAACATCCCAACAACCAGTAATTTTAAAACCACACGTAAATTTAATGGAACATTCAAATGAAACGGTGCCCATTCCCCATTGCACACAAATCCTATTTTAAAAATCAAGCAAATTGACAGCACAGGGCAGATCCCCACGAAGTCTGGACGTGATACAGCTGTCCGACTAGTCCAGAGGCAGAGACCCCCATCCCACTTGCTACGTATGTATGCCTGCAATTTTCTTGCACAATCATAAGCTCTTCTGAACCATATTTTTAGGCACTATTGGTCAGCTTGGTCAACCCATATGTACCGGGCTGCTACTTGGTTGGGAGCCGAATTGTACTTCTGACGACTTAGAACTTAATACTGATTTCACACTACTAAATTCGTCTCGCGCTCGGCGCGCGCTCACCATTTCACACTAAATTCGTCTCGCGCCAGCGCGTGCCGGCCGCTTTGCGAGCCAACTTGGCCGCTACAGCAAAGCGTGCTGGCGCGCGCCAGGGGATTATCCCCACGTATTATCTGTCTACCTGCTCAAAAGACCTTTCTTCTTCGTGCTGTTCCCCTTCTCACTCCTATTGTTATGGGATCTGCACGACTCACCCCTTACTCCACTAGATGCAGAAAACATACACGCTACGAATTTTTAAATGTGAAATCCGAAACGAGCTGCCCAGGGCTGGCTCTCATTCGGCGCACGCCGTGGCGC
Source organism: Lithobius niger (assembly GCA_023313725.1). Taxonomy (NCBI): domain Eukaryota; kingdom Metazoa; phylum Arthropoda; class Chilopoda; order Lithobiomorpha; family Lithobiidae; genus Lithobius; species Lithobius niger. Next base: position 47,931 of record JAHWFP010156293.1, read on the forward strand.
GCCCGGGCGTGAGACGAATTTAGTAGTGTGAAATCAGTATAAGAGTGGTGCTGTGCTCGCTCGGCTAGTTTGGGGACTGCTTGGTGGCGTGGTGCGCAAGTCGTCGATGAGGCGAAACACTTATTTTACGAAAATTAAGTTAAACGAGGGAACAAGACTAAATTTTGATTAAAGCATAAAGGGTCATCGCTTTTAAAAGGAAATAAATAAGAACTGCATTCAATCCTACTGCACGCCTTCCAGCCCCAAAATGGCTCGATTTTAATTAGGAAAATTTCATAGCAAATTTTGGGAAAAATTTATGAATTGCAACAACTTTTTGTTGTTACGGTGGCACGTATTTTCATGGAAGTCGTACAAAATAGCACGTATTTTTTCCCTCAACAGTCATACAAAATGGCACGCATTTTCACTCAATCCATACAAAATGGCACGGACTTTCACTCAAGCCATACAAAATGGCACGTACTTTCACTCAAGCCATACAAAATGGCACGTACTTTCACTCAATCCATACAAAATGGCACGGACTTTCACTCAAGCCATACAAAATGGCACGTACTTTCACTCAAGCCATACAAAATGGCATGTACTTTCACTAAGTCATACTAAATGGCACATTTTTAACACTTCTCATGTGAGTTTTTGCACAAAGGGTCTAGAAATCCACAGTATTCACAGCAGATACCAGGATACCCACTCGTCTGTAACCTTAAAATTCTAGGACTTTTCAGGATTTTTCACGGACTGGTCAAATTCCAAGGGTCAGAAATTAGCAATTACGAGAAAATGAGAATTAAAAGATAAATTACACTGTGGCAAGATGTGACAGATTTTGTACCATCATTAAGCTACTGGTGAAATGCACTTACACTAGTGTTGCAATTAGTTTTATTTTTTATGTTTAAATATACATCTTGCACCGATTTCTGAAATGGAAAACAAACACGATTTCCTGTTATGGTAATTTCCAGGACTATACGCATTCCAGCACTTAAGGAATTTTTCGAGTTTTCCAAGGCTTGGAATTCCATTTTTGTTTTCCAGGCTATTTCCAGGGTTTCAAAATTTCTCCTCTTTCTTTTTACGAAGGCTTTACCATCCCACATCTCTACTTCAAATCGTTTGCTATTTTAACTTTTTCCCCCGTCTGTTACTTGTTATCGTTTGTCTTTTAATAGTGGTATTAGACAGTTTTTACTACAGAATGAACAACATATCAAGTTCAAATCGATGTGATTATTTGTGAAAGAAATACAGAACTGTACGTATTAAAAATACTTTTTAAACCTTTGTCAACACTCGTTTCTTCGTTAATTCTGGTTCTTTCTAAGTATATTTAATTACTGTGCCTTTCAATGCCTGCACTAATCAGCACTTCTAGATTCGTTAATTAGTTATTTACTTACCAGCACGCATGCGTGAATGCTGTAAATAGGTTGCTTAGAAAGAAACTTTAGGAAAGAAAAGCATTTTAGGGAATTTTCCAAGTATACTGTCATCAAGATACAGGCCATTTTCAACCCCCTCCCATCCCCCGTCATCAATTGCCAAACCCCCTCTAGTAATACGTCATTTCTAACTTTGCCACCCCCATCCCACCTCATCAAGTGGAGGCGTTTTCCTTATTTATCCCCAGTTTTTCTGACGATCTTTTTAATTCGACGTGTCACACGTCGAATTAATGTGGTTGTGGCCAAAAAACGGGGGTAGCCGATTTACGTCAGCGATATCTCCTTAAAAACCAGACACATTTGTTCAATTCTGATCCGACGAAATTCAAGTATGCGGGTGGGAGAGTTGCAGTGCGCCAGTACACAAGGTATTATGCTGTAATTAATTTAGTTAGGCCGGTTTTAGTTCGCTAACCTCTAAAAAGGTCTCTGAGCGAAAAACCGTCGTCAAATAGTACACGATCAGTGGCTGACGTCAGCACTTCCTCAGCGTAAAGATGTGCGCTTAACGCCCATCATACGAAAAATTGTGGCGTGTAACTGCGCATTTCGGCAAGTCAGCTTTTCAACATTGCGGTCGGTTAGAGACTATCGTGTACGTCGAGATGGCTCATCTCGTATGGCGCAGCAACACAAAGCGAGTCATCACTTACCTTTGCGGTGAATTGGATGGTACACCGAATTTCTATGATTGAATCTGGACGGTACAATGAATGCGATGCTCGTATAAGACCTTTGCTGTTAATTACTGCGCCATCCTCGCTGCTTTTCGGGTGGATATATTACAGCATTTTATTACGCGTATTTGTGGTGTTGTTTCATATTGAACAAGAGAGCAAAGCGAATGATGTCCTGTTTTCACAGTGGCGGACTGGCCAGCGGGAGGGAAGGGCGGGATATTCCTAATGGCCTCTTTTCAGATTTTTTTTTAAATCCGTAACAGGAAGACTCACGGAAGTTTTATTGGTTCGACATTAGTTTTAACCACAGATTTAAAATTACAAATAATAATAATAAAGATAATTATAAAACGCTAGTAAAACAAGTACTTTGTGTTGAGTAGCCTAACAAAAATTTGCCACATGAAATTGCAGTGTTATATTCAATGTGGACTTTGTCACAATTTTCGTGTGAATATTTTAACTAAGTAGTCAACCTGACGTACCCTCAGCGCAATATGATTTCTCCTACTACCCCCCCCCCCACCAACCTAATTACCTGCTGAATGTATGAAATACGGTGTTCGAAGATTTAAAAAATGTAAAAGTCTGATGAACAAGAACAACGGGTACGGGAAATGTAAAACAACGAAGCTTTCAGTTTGTTTTTTTGTAAGACTACCAATATCAGCGTCCGATGAAAACCTATGTGGTCAGTGAGATTCTGGCTCATTTGCCGTATCGTAGTAGCAAAAGTTACGAGACAATTTTTTTTTAATACAATGTGCAATACAGTAGATATTCTTCAGTACACCATGCATTCAGATTTTTTAATAGTGTCCTGTTGGTATGTCTGCCGTTCCAACTACATACGTCAATTACAGATTTTTTTTATTCTACCGTACGACACGTCGAATTACTAATGCAGTGTTAGTGCATCTTGTTAGTTATTTACTTACCGGCACGCATGCGTGAATGCTGTAAATAGGTTGCTTAGAAAGAAATTTTAGGAAAGAAAGGCATTTTAGGGAACTTTCCAAGTATATTGTCATCAAGATACGGGCCATTTTCAACAACCCCCTCCCATCCCCCGTCATCAATTGCCAAACCCCCTCCAGTAACACGTCACTTCTAACTTTGCCACCCCCACCCCACCCCCTCAAGTGGAGGTGTTTTCCCTATATATCCCCAGTTTTTCTGACGATGTTTTTGTTCTTTCCACCATTTAATTTTGTTTCCCCCGGGAGTAGCGGCACTTACGTCA